>JASAMX010031516.1:35000-46451 GCA_030248175.1 Microlaimidae sp. YZB2_3
GAAAAGTTTTTGTCAAAGCAAACTTATCAAATCAAAACATAATTAAATCATGCTAAAACAAAAATAATTAGCAATTTTAAATGTAAAAATTTTATTGATTTAACCCCGGAATACTATTTTGCATCGAAGTACACTATTAAAATTTGTTCTTAGTCCAGATTTTAACAATATCATTGATGAAGAACTAAGTCAATATTTGCACAATTTACGCAAGTTTATAAATAATCGGCTTTTATGTTAATATTTTGTTTAAAGCTGGATACTTTTGGCAAAAATTAATATCTACATTTTGTTAAAACTCGAGACTTTTGGCGAAAATTTTTATTTACTCTGTACAATGCAATAAAAAACTAAGTAAAACAGTGAGAATAAAGAGAGAAAAAACTAAGAATCACTTGAAAAGCATTCAAAGTCATTTTAAACATTTCTACATTGCTAAACGTTTTTTGGATAGCTCCCAGGAAAGATAGGTATTATGTAGCCCAAATTTTAACTTATCAAATAGATCACATCATCTTTAAAACACTAAAATAAAACCAGTAAAGTTTTTTTACATAGATCTTTTTGTTTTTTAAGATAAAAACAAAAAGATCGATTTCGAATAACTGATAGAAGGTTTTTCCGATTTTCTCACTCTCTTAATTTTGTTTGCGAAAAGTCATGTACAAATAAATCAGTGTGAGTAAAAATTACAATGTTGTTTGTAAACTTTCACGAAAAACACATTTGTTTATAAAACCTCTTTTTCTCATGTTTTCCAGTTGTCGGTTTGGCTCAGTGGTTAGAGTCTGGAACTTGCATGCAAAGGTCTCAGGTTCGATTCCCTCTGCATTCAATTTTTTTCAATTTTTCCAGAACAGTTTGTAAAATTTACAAACAAGTTTCTTGTCCCATTAGAAAGTCACGTTTTTGTAAAATATGCAAATCTTTTAGTGAAAAAAGTGCAAACAAGGTTAAGAGAGCAGTACTTTGAACTTTTCGGCCAAAGTTGTCGTTTAAAAACTTTTCAAAATATAAAAATGCCTTCTGGGTTTAACATTAATCACTCCTTGTTTTTCCTGATTAAACTTTGAAATAAAATACAACTTTGTTGATAAATTTGGGATATAGTATAATTAAACCTTACAGCTGTCAACAAGCAATAATTTTAAACAATCAAAAATTTTTTGCAGAGGATTTGTAACCAAATATGAATTTAAAATAATAATTTTTTTTCTCCATTAGCTTTAGTTTTTGTAAGAATTTCTTTTTTTTTATTTTCAACAATTATAACTTAATCCACTAAGCAATAATAAATTGCGATTATTTTGTAAATATAAGCTGAAATTAAAATTTTGTGCAAATTTAAGTAATCATTATACAAAATTCTCTCTGTAATTTAAGAGGTTTTGTTTCATTTTCAGTAATGTTTGAGCCATTCCAAATAATTAAAAATGTGCCTTAGAATTACTTCAGAATCAAAAATTGTTTATTTATGGACACCAACTAAGTAAAGTTTAGGTGTCAGTCAAAGCAGTATAAAAAATTCCGTTCCTTATAAAACCTGCTTAGTTATTTAAAAATAAAGTTTTTGGTGGCTTTCTGCAAAAAACTTTCATTTTTTTAATTTATCGCTTCCTCGTGGGCTGATGGCATTTGAGTTAAGATTTTTTAAAACATTTTCAAACGCAAACATTGGTTTGCACTTGGGAAATATAACTTTATTATGCAACACATTACTGGAAAAAACTTAAAATACCACCTTTTTTGAAAAATGGACCTCTTAACTTACATTATTGCTCATTGGAAATAAAACAATTTTTTATAATTGCCTTTTTTGAAACATCTTTCTGCAATGTTTGATCAAATTGGTATTTTGACTATACAAATTAATTTTTTGAGAGCATTTGCTTTAATAACATAAATATATTTTACCTGGGACAAGCAACCAAGAATGCAAAATAAAAGTAGAAAAAACACCAAAACTACGTTGGAATTCTTGACTAAGAGAATTCATTGGGCTTAAAAGAACTGAGGACATGCCCAGATTATGACGTGCCCTAATAAACGCATATTCTTCTAATTTAAAGGCATTACATTGGTTAAATAAAGTAAAGTGTGCTTTAATTAGTCTAATTATTGAAACCACTTCTATGTCTTAACCAATTTATTAACAACCCAACTGAAACCGACTATTTATCCTTGAATTTTACTAAGTCTTAACATAGTGTTCCCAATTAACGTACACTATCCATCATACTAAACGTTCATCAACTGCGCGCAAGAGCAAGCAAGCCATGATCAAGCAATTTAAACGGCACCGTAAAAGATTATAAATCAGAGCAGGCCAAAATCTCATTTAAGGCGCGCTCCAATTAGGGCATGCGTATACCCAGTTCTAAGCACTATTTTTCTGGAAATATATTTAGCTTTTTTTTCATTTTCTTGTCATATATTTTTATAAGTGCCGGGTAGAGAAGGGCCAAAACCTATCCCAAAAACGGTTAAGGAAATCAGCGACTAAGCTATGCCTAAGCAAAATCTAAGCTAAGCCTTAGCAAAACTTAAGTCTGAGCAAAACTCAAGCCTAAAGTCTAAACAAAACCTAAGCCTAAGCTAAAGCTAAGCTAAGTCTAAGCCTAAGCAAAACTTTTAAGCCTAAGCAAAACCTAAGCTAAGCCCAAGCAAAACCTAAGCTTAAGCAAAATCTAAGCTAAGCCTAAGCCTAAGCAAAACCTATGCTAAGCAAAATCTAACCCAACCCCTCCCCTGTCATTTTTGGGGTAGGATTTGGCCTTCGGCCGCCGGGTATCTGTTTTTAACTTTGAATGAAATGTTCACGTCTCATAACGCAAGTTACCTTCTTATTTAATACTAAATTTGCGCCTTCCATTTCAAGAAATCCGAATGTCAATCCTTATCACGTTGACGAGACAACAAACGCGTTTTACATCTGCGTTTAAAACCCAGTAAAAAAGTTAAAATTGATTAGTATTTTACTTTTTTACTTTAAGCGTATAGCTTTCTTATGTAACTATAAAACAATATATTCATTCTTCATACAGCTGCTCTACTAATATTAAAAATAACAAGACATCTTTTGCACAATCTATTGCTGTGTATTTTTTGCTGTGGGTAATTTTTCGTTGTGTTGAAAAATCTAAACTTCAGTACTATTTACATCCGCCTTGCAATTCACACAAACGATAACGTCATACAAATCTTATTTCTTGATGTGTAAGTGAAATAAACTTAGTATGATCGGCATTCCAAAAAATTATTGCAAACATGGACATGGCTTCTTTATTTTTTGTATATAAAATTTTTCTATTATGCTAATTAAGCGAAAATGACTTAGCAAACAGAGCGACTTAACCAAACTATGGCCAGTTTCGGTCCTCTAACTGCGTATTAAACTACAGGCTACGTTAGCCGATATGAGAAAGTTTCTATTTATAAGGTTTTTATAATAGTTTTATAATAATATTCTTAAGTTTATATTTCCTGTGGTCAGTTAAAATAAATAAATTTTTAACTCTAAAATTATAAAATAATACAATAAATTTAAAAGAAACGGCTTTATGGTTGAATGAAATTTGGTTGACCTCAAAGGTTTTTATGGAAGACATGAGTGGACCAATTGGAATTAAGCGGTTATGACGTTTAAAAAAACGAATTAGAACGTATATTTTTTAATTCCCGCCCTTTTACAAAATATACAAAAATCAGTCAACTTTAGCCCTTAAAAAATTGCATTTTTGTTATTCGCAAATTAAGTAATTAATAAATAATTGTTATAAGAAGGTGTTTGATCTTTAATACTAAACTGTTTTCTGAAAATTTTGAATAGTTTTATTGTTAACTAGACGATTCAATATTGCAAATCATCGAGGTCAGCTAGGATTGATTTGCCTATAGCTTTTATTTAAAATAAATATACATAATAATTGTTTAAACATCATGTTTTTCAATTCAAAAATTAAACCAAAAAATTTTTTAAATTTAAAAGAGAAATAAATTAAATTTAAGCAAAAAAACTGTGTATTTAACAAACGGCTAACTTAGTCCGTAGTTTAGATGCCGTAATTGGACCAGTCTCTTCAGGGTATAGAAATGCTAACTTACCATTAGTCATACACAATGATCAAATACCTACCATTTTAACGGAAGTTTCTGTTTAAAGACCTTTATAAAATTTATGACGCTATAAAATCACTTTCAGACAATGAGCGCTACAGAAAAATAAATCTTTAATGAACTTGGCGATATCCCATTTTTAGCTTTTCCCACTTTGATTTTAACGGAACAAAACATTTAGCCGAAAATCCCGAATAGTACCCGCCATTGGTTGGTCTGTAAAATTCTAACGTGTATTACGATTATTATGTTCTAATGGTGCATTTCTTACTAGTTTAGTATATTTATAATTTACTTTTACAAAAAACTCCAACTATAACAGTTTTTGTGCTCAGTCAATGATTCAAAAAATTTTTTGTTGCGCTGAAAATAGTAGCGAATAGGTAGATATTTTTTAACAAATCGTGAAAATAGGCTATAAAAATTTGATTTTATTGTAAAATTTACCAATAAAAATCCATTTAATGAATAAACGAGATTTATTACACTTTCATGGCGATCGTTTTTAGTATTTAAATTAACTTTTAAATCAGCTCAGTTTGACGTTTATTTATTTTTTTGAAGGAAATTTCAAATAGTTTTAAAATGAATTTAAATTAGATCAACATAAAAGTCAAAAACAACAGTGCTAATATTAATCGGTAGGGTAATTTTTTGAGCAAATAGTGACACCGTCTCTATTTAAAATGTAAACCATTTAGTATATTTAATTATTTAAAGATTCGCACAGTGTAGCATAGTTGTATATGGTAATGAGAATATAAGTATTTCGATTATTTTTTTTTCAAAAACTATACACTTTAACATTCTGCATTTATCAGCATATTTTGAGAAAGGCAAGATCTAAAAAGTAACCTGTCTCCAATTCCATTTTAGCCAACATTAATTGCATAAATTCATAGATATAATACATTTCCCAATGTGTTAAAAAAAATTTGGAAGTTAAAACATATCGTGATCGTATTATTTTCCTTCATTTTAAAAAATAAATAATAAAAAAAACGTACATAGTAAAACATCTTGTAAGCCAAGGCTAGAGTATGGTTTAAACGCTTAGTTTTGTGAACTTAAGCACTAAAACGAGCCATTAAAATTTTTTTAAAAATATAGGCAAATATTTACGTGGGACCTGTCTCATAAAAGCTTTGTAAATTCTTATTTTACAAATCTCCGCCTATTTTTTGTAAAATACACGATAAAGGTTTTTCGTCTTGGAATCTAGGGGGAGCATCTCCGCGCACTGCTCTGCGCTGATTGGTCGCAGTGACGTCATTTCATCTCCGCTGACCGATCAATATTCGCCGTGTCGTATATCCTCTATCATGTAATTTACAAAAAATAGGCGGAGATTTGTAAAATGAAAATTTACAAACGTCTTTATAAAATAGGCCCCTGGTTGTACTTATGTTTAAAGTGCATTTCATTTAAAAACTATCCTCATTAATAAAATTCTCGTAAGTTAATTTTATTTATATACAAATATTCATTTTTTTGTAAGTTCTAACATCGCAATGTAAGTTTTTACGATTTTTTTAAATATTAATTTTAAAAATAATTTTTTTTACAAAACAAAATTAAAAATTGAAATAATTCCATTATATGGGAAATAGAGGTGTCATTTAGTTTTAGTGCACTCGGGTAAGTTTTTTAGATGTTTTCAAAATTTTTAAAATATGAAAAAAATAAGTCATCAATATTTGGAAGCACTTGATGACATTTTTCTTTTTTTTTGGGCCTTTTTAAATTAAAAAAAAAGAAAAAAACAGGTATTTTTGGTGATGTACTAAAATATTCTGTTTATCTTGAATTCATTTTGTTACATACATTTGAATACATACATTTAAATTATTTTCTGTAAATTAGAGCAACATGAGCTTCTCCTAGAAAATTTTTATATTTTGAAAGAATAGTATTCCGATTCCAACCAATTCATAAAATTCTTTATTATGTTTTGTTTTGGCACAGCCATTATAATTTTTAAATTCCTGGGATTGGGGAGACAATATTAGAACAATTATTAATTATACAAGATATTTAACTCAGTAGGTTTTGCTGTATGCAGCATAATGTTAATAATTTTATGGAACTTTATAGATTGAAAAATTTTAAAATGTGTGAAATGTACTTTTGTAGAAAATAAAACGTGATTGTCACTCAGTTAACAAGCTGACTAATTGATAACGCAACGCAGTAATCAACTGCTGTATAAAACTGGCTTTTGATTTGAAGTCTGAACCTATATAAATTATAATTATTTTAAAATTGTAAAGCAATTCCTAAACACTTTTTGTTTCAAATAAAAAAAGTAAAGTTCAAAGTTAATTCTAGCAAAACAAAAATTACAAAATATCATCATTTTTCTTACAGTGCGAACCGATCATGGTTGCAAACAAACAAAAAAACACACACAGAAACATGGTTTACTAGAATATGGTTTAAAGGCTTGCTTAAGCACTAAGATAAACCATTTTGTTAACGACTTTTCAAACTGAAATAAGGAAGTGGCTGTAACTTGACAATTAGACAAATTATTCCATGTATTTTCTACTCTATTGCAAAAATAAAACTTACGAGCATTTACTCTGCTTTTTTGAATTTTTTGAATTCTACACAATTTTTGTAACTAATACCACATCTTTTAAACAGTCTTCTAGTAAAATTACGTTGTTCTCTTTCAATCAAATTAATGTCTTGTTTATAATGTGGACTCCATACAACACTTCCGTATTCTAAAATAGGTCTAACATAAACTTGAAAAGCACAAAAAAGATTATCAATAGAATTAAAACGAAAACTTTGAAAAATTAAAGATGAAGTTCTAAAAGGTTTTTTTCCACTATTTTACAATGTTCAGAACATTTTAGAACTTAAAAAATATGAATTCCTAAATCTTTAACTAATTTAACTTTTATAATGTATTGTTTAGTATTATGTAGTCAAAAGTGTTTGCTCGACGTTTTGACCCTATATTTAAAACTTCACGCTTAGCTTGTGACAAAGTCAACTGCCAATTCTCTGCCTAAATAGCAAATAGCAATACGATCCAATTCATCCTGTAACTTTCTGGTGCCTTTAAGTTCTTTTTCTGCGCTGAAGTCAATATACACCTTCGCATCATCAGCGAAAATTCGATGGAAGCGTTTTTAACTATATCAACTGAGTCATTTATTCATCAAAAAAAAGAAAACCTTGAGGAACAGAACTTAGAACAGAACTTTGATGATTGTCATCAAACTCAGTAAAAAAAAGCTTTGTAAGGATTACAAAAATATTGTTAAAAATTACATCATTAGTTTAGAAGAAAAAAGTCTTGAAATAAAAAAGTAAAAAGTGTTTTTATAAGTTTGTTAACAGTAAAATTTAAATTAGAGAAAATATTTCTCCTTTATGTAAATAAAACGGAAATTTCACAACAGCAAACAAGGAAAAAAGGGATATTTTCGCAGAATACTTTAGTAATGTTTTTACAAAGGATGATGGAAATTTGCCAAATTTTAACCCAAAAAAGATTGGAATTCTTGATGACATGTCTTTTAAAGTAAACAACGTCTTAAAAGCTATTAAAAATTGCCAAACAAAATGTCTAGAACTCCCGATTGCTTACCAGCTTTTTTCTTAAGAAACTAGCAACTGGAATTACGGAACCTCGATCTAAAATTTTTAAAAAATCTTTTGATACTTTAATATTACCATTGGATTGGCTGATAGCTTTTGTCATACCTCTTTTTAAAAAAAGATCAAAATCTCTGAAGCTAAGTTATAGACCAGTATCACTCACATCTTACTCATGTAAAATTTTGGAACGATTAGTTAAAGATAAACTTTTAGTCTTTTTTGATGGAGTTTTGTCAAGGTTGCAGCATGGTTTTCAGTCTGGACGTTCCACAATAACGCAACTTCTTGAATTTTTAAATGAATGGACAATACATTGATGGATATTTGTTGTAATTTTTTCGTATAACTATTTTTTTATGTGGTATGTGTTTTGTTATACCTTCAATTATTACATTTTTGAAGCATTGCCAATATTCTTTAACACATAAACATTTTGAGAACAATTTATTCTTATCTATTAATGCTAAATACAAAGAAAGCATTTCATAATGCCCTTTTTAAAATCAGGAACGCTAAATTTTTAATTTTAAACTGATCGCCAAAAACATGTGTGTTAATAGAAATTTGTACTGTTGAATGGCCAGAGGTGGGAAAACTTGGCAGAATTTTGCTTTCATGTAAAACTTCTGGGTCACTTAAAAACACAAGGTCTAAAAAAGCAAGTATTATCAAAGAAGTACAAGTATTATTAAAGAAAGCAAAAGTTTTGACACCGGGAAACTAAATTTTGAATGAAGAAACTTAAACATCCACTAACACATATTATTGAATTTCTCACCACCGACCGTCAAAATGGGCTTATAAATAACCCAGAATTAGTTGTAATTCAAAGCAAACAACGCGTACAATAAACCAATTTTATCTTTTTTAAAACAAACCCGGTGAATCAGTTTAAGTAGTGCAAAATTTTTATGTAAAAAAGCAAACTTTTTCCCGCATATTTAAGATTAGTTTTCTGCTATTTTCCACGGAAAAATGCGGGTCTAAACACGAAGAAGGTTCAATATTTAAGGTTAATAACGTGACAGTGCAGCTTAATATTTAAGGTGCTCTTGCAGCCGCCCGCTCCCAGCTAACTTTTATACAATGAGACGCCAGACTCGTACAAACTCTGCGTCTGAGCCGCGATAGCTTTAGCAAAGAGTTAAATGCCAGTTTTAAAAAAGCTGATTCAAAAAATGTAATAATTTAGGCACCAAAATAAACGGCAATTTATAATTTTCAGTGTGATAACTTTTTAGCGCACTGACACATAATTTTGTAAACACAGTTTATGAAAACATAAATGTTTTAATAAAGGAAAACCCCTTAAATAGCTTTTTTTATTTTTGCTAAGTTTAAATAAAACCAAAAAATCAAGCTAAATTTTATTATAATATACTTTAAGACTATTCAGCGCGCTTAAAGTTCGCACTAGCATGCTGAATTCAGAAGGTGTCCGGAAGTTTCGTATTTTACAATTCGTCTTTAAACATCTCGTCTTCTATATCTCATCGACGGAAAACTCTTCTTTTAAACATTTCGACTTCGGAAAACTCGTCTTTTGGATGCGATTTTGTAAACGCATTTTCAAAATGGCGAGTTTTCGCCAAAACGATAATGTTTTGTTTGATTTTTACGTTTCGCTTAGGCTTAGGAAAAACAAGGTTTTTACTCTTTAATTCAAAAAGCACACTATTAAAAATTTACTAAGATAAAGTTTCGCTTAAATCTTAGGCTTCCTTAGACTTAGGTTCGCGGTTTTTCGAACAAACCTTTGAACAAAAGTTTATCATGGCAAAATTTAGCTTTATTTTTAGGTTTTGCTTAAGCTGGCTAACAATACCCACCAACCACACCACACCCCCCCTCCAAATGAAATTTTCTGATTAATTGTTTACGTCGCAAAATACGATAAATTTGTCTGTTAAATCAACGCCACTTCTTTTTAAGTACTCCACCCCCCTTTTCTTCTGTTCGTCTTTTCTTTGATTACCGTTAGCCCTTGCTTGATTTTCGATTAAAATCGCAAAATCCAAAAGACAGTTAAAAAGTACGTTTTCCGAAGACGAGATGTTTAAAAGACCAGCTTTCCGAGGATGAGTTGTAGAAGACGAGATGTTGAAAGACGTAATGTAAAAGACGAAATGAATCTACCAAGTTAACTTTTTGGTCTTTCCTACAAATAAGTGTTCATGATTTTTATAAAAAAAAATAAAAATAGTTTTTGCTGCCGCCGCAGCTTTCAGTTCTATTACAAATAATAGATGATACATCATACATTAAAGGTCTATTCATACTTATGACAAAACGTCCTTTGGACAAAGTCCAAAGGACAAAAGTCCTTTTTGGGTTTGTCCTTAAAAGACAGTCCAAAGGGAAAAGTCCAAAGGACAACGTATTTTTCATACTTCTTTTTGTCCTTTGGACTTCTTCCCTTCTTTTTGCCCATGTACAAAGTCCAAAGACTTTTCCCTTCGCACTTCGTCCCTATTGTGCCTTGCCCAAAGACAAATCCAAAGACTTTCCCTTGATTTTCCTACAAAGTCCAAACCAAGGACTTCCCTTTTGTCCTTAGCAATGACAAATTCTGAGTAGCGTTCATACTTCGTCCAAAGGACAAAGTCCAAAGGACGTTTTGGTTTGTCCTTTGGACTTTGTCCAAAGGACGTTTTGTCATAAGTATGAATAGACCTTAATACATACTTTCATTTCATTTCAGTTTCATTTCAATAATATTCAAATCAGTTTTACAATGGAAAAAAAGACATGCGCACGGGCCACGGACGCCCACCCACTTTATTAGTCGCTGTGCTCCCCGCTCGAAAATAAATCAAATGGAAACAAATATTCGCCACTTTTGACTTATTAATTATTTGTGAAAATTTTACATGTTTTGTACGAAACTTAAGCAATTTTTTAATGTATTTTTCGTTATTTCTTTTTCGCTTTATTTGAACATCCCCAATTTATGAAATGGGGATGGCGCCCCTCCCGTGCCCCCAAATTTTCTAATGTTGATGTTTAAAATTCATACACATGATATGGGCGAGGGGAGGGGTTTTTGCTCGAATTCTAGGAAGGGGTTTAGCCCCCTCAGAATAGTGGACGGAGAAAAGATATTCCCTAATTTTGAATAAAATAAAGAAAAATATGTCTTTAAAATGTCTTCAAACTGCCTTCAAACTTAAGTTTTAAAGTCAAAATGAGTGTTTTAAGTCATAAAACGCTCAAAAACCGATAATTAGCGTTTTGTACCTTTTTTTTGAAAATTCCCCTCCGGAAAGTTGAAAAGTAAAACGATAATATAGATAGTATTAACCCAGACCTGTGCATGGTCTGAAAATTCCTCCCCCCGCTTTATTGAAGGATTTGCCTCCCCGTTTTATTGCGCCCTCCCACAAAAAATGAAAAAGTACACAAAAAGTATGACATTTTTTACCTATTATGACGCCATCATCGCGAAACTTTTGAAGTTTCTAGCCTATTTCAATTCATTTTATTTAAGCCATTTTTAAGGCTGGTTCAAAATTATGTAAAAACGTCCTTATTTTAAAAAAAATCAATTATACCACAAATTTGTTTAAAAAATTTTATTGTCCATGTTTTTGGTGGTCCCTGTAACCATTGTTTTTTTTGGGCGGGGCCGCTCGGGGGGGGGGGGTCCACCCCCGAGTGGAAGGCCAAAATTTTTTAGGGGAAGACCAGGGGTCCGGACCCCCCCTGGCTTTTTAGGGGGGG
>JASAMX010031517.1:0-13355 GCA_030248175.1 Microlaimidae sp. YZB2_3
ATATTAATTTGTTTACATAAAATATATACACTCTTACATAATTATTAGCAATATATTTATGTTTAAAGCAATATTATACTTAATTGCAAACCATTTATGTTACTTTTAAATAATGCTTTACCAATTGAGCAGGAGTTAAAGTAGTTTTATAAAGACATTATGTTTTGATTAGTATAAAGCAAAACGTGTTAAAGAAACCAAATTTAAATTTGGGTAAAATTAACAAAATTATTTTACAACAGCGAAATTTCTCCACATTAGAATATTGTAAATTAAATATGTTGATAATAGGCGAAATTTAACCGTTAAGAATATTAGTCTTAAAGAATGTTAAGTGAAAACACTCAAAAACGTACAACAAGATATTTTTTTAAAAATTCAAGCGTAACAAACTAATGTACTTAAAAATCAAAATTTTTTACTTATTTATATATCCTGAAATTGGTGTGGTTAATGAAAGTGCAGCCATTTTTTTAGCATAACGCCCTGCAAAAACTCAAACTCCTCAGTAGAAAATTTAAAGACTTTAAACTAAACAGTTAAAGTCTGTGCACACGCAAGCAATTTCGATTTAATAGAATAGTTTTCCAGTTGAGCATTTAATGTTTGTTTTTGAGAAGGTAGATAAATTTTAAACAAAATTAAGTAAACTAATATCGCGAGTTTGAGCGGTACGAATGCCCCCCGAAATAAAAAATGTAATATCCAAATCATTTATTATTTTACATTTTTTCCGAAGTTTTTTTTATATTTGCACCAAGAAAATAAAGAGAAGGGATTTTACAAACGGGTCTAGGAGAGTACATTATTAATTTATTTACATAAAATATATACACTCTTACATAATTATTAGCAATATATTTATGTTTAAAGCAATATTATACTTAATTGCAAACCATTTATGTTACTTTTAAATAATGCTTTACGAATTGAGCAGGAGTTAAAGTACTTTTATAAAGAGATTATGTTTTGATTAGTATAAAGCAAAACGTGTTAAAAAAACTAAAATTAAAATTGGGTGAAATTAACAAAATTATTTTACAACAGCGAAATTTATCCAAATGAGATATTGTAAATTAAATATGTTAATAATAGGAGAAATTTAACAGTTAAGAATATTAGTCTTAACGAATGTTATTTGGAAGAAACATTTTTTTTCAATCCTCAATTAGGGTAACTGACTTAAATTCGGCCACGCCTTAATTTCGGCCACAAATTTAGGGTGTTAGAAAATTGGCTTATTTTTAAAACACAAAAAAACTAGCACAAATGTAACTGGATTAATGTTGAATAAAGTGTTTTTGCAAAAGTTTTTTTTATTTTTATTATTCTACATTATTAACATTTTCATACAAAAAGTGAATTTTTTATGATTTTCTTAATTTTTGCTTTGTGTTTAAACTGCATCAAATTTAGAACGAAGCAATATATAACCTTAAAATATCTTCTATTTAAGGCTCAAAGTTGTTAATTTTCATGTTTTGTATTTTTTTCAAAATTATTTTGCAATGCGTTTTGACTAACTGCGCATTTTAAGATTCCGTTAATTACGGCCACCTTAAAATTTAGGTGAAAGAACCTGCCGTTTTTTGCTGTTTTAATATATCATTGTACTACCGTATTTATAAAGATTTTTTTTTTTGAATTTTTTTACAAGTTATTAAAACTTGTTTTTTTAAGGTTTTGACATAATTATTAGAAGTCTTGCTAATAACTATTAAAGTTCGCAAACGGGAAAAATTAAGTTATATGTACCAAGAACAATACCTAAAGGTAAATTTGCAATCTTTAGAAATTTTATTGTTCGTTTAAACAATAGTTATGGCCAGTTTTTTGTAGGTGGCCGAAATAAATGGCACGCGCCTTAACTTCGGCCACTTTAAAAAAAGTTTAAACCTTCACTGATTTTTAAGTGTAACAGAAATATTCAAATTTTGCACTGGAATAACAAATATAGCTATTGTTTGATTTTTAGGCTAAATTTTGGCTTGATTGAAAAAGCCAGAAAAAACTTATTCAAAAAAATAAAAAAAAAGTGGCCGAAATTAAATCAGTTACCCTACATCCTCTACTTAACATTTTTGTTTAATTAACATATAAAATGGGTTAAAATGCACGTAAAAATGCTTCAAATTTTTAAAGCATCTTTAAACCTCTATCACCAATGTTTTTTAAATTAAAAAACACACTTTTTTAAATTGTAAAAAAGTAAAATATTAAATTTCGCGTACAGGAGCCGGTCCACTAGACGCGTGCTGACCAGAAGCTAAGTTAGCACGTTGTTTACAACTCTTGATAATATTTTAATTTTGGGACTTTTTTACAAGATATGTAATGGGACTCTTTTTTAAATGGGATAAATTAATATTCACACAATTTTATGCATATATGTTTTAAATAAAAACTGATAAAGCCTTAACCCCTAGTTATTCTAATCCTTAACTAGGGGTTATTAGCTTGTATTTATAACAAATATGCATGAAATTAATAAAACAAGAATTTATTCCAAAAAATTAAAATTAATAAAATATTAAATATATAATAAAATTAATAAAATATGAATTTATAGAGTTTAATATGGTTTCTTGAGAAAAAAATCCAGAAAAAAAGCATTATCAAGAGTTTTAAACAACGCTCTAACATAGCACCTAGTCAGAACGCGTTAAGTGGACCGGCCCCAGGTGGCTATACTCGCTTTCATGCTGTTTCAAGTTTTTAGTTTTACAGACTGTAATTAAATTATTTAATTTTAGCCAAAAATATAAAATCAACGTCACGTAATTTTAGCCAAAAATATAAAATCAACGTCACGTAGCTTTTTCTGCGTAAATACTTTTGTTATTTTGCACTACTTTTTATACTTTTTAAAAAGTTATCTAAAAAGATATAATATAACCCAAGAAAAATTTATATTATACACTAAAATTTTGAATAAAATTGTGGGGGAAAAAACGCACGCGGCTTTCCGATTTTCATACAACAGGATTCCTAGCACCGAGATTTTTTCGCAGTCAATACTTGTTTTTTCGTACAGCGCATTTTTATCAATTTTTTAGTGTTAGCGTTTTGCAGTGCATATTGCGATTTTTATTCCACTTTTGCAACTATACTTGCAAAAGTGGAAGTGCAAAAGTGCAAAAGTTGCAATATGCCCTGCAAACCACTAACACTGTTAAAAATTGGTGTGCCCAAGAAATCGCAGAAATTGGCGGGTTTTCAGTGTTAAAGTCGCACAAGCGTAAGTTTCCAGCAAAATTTTGTTTAAAGATTATTGGTATTATTCTTATTCGGCATTATGCAAAAACTTTTTTTCAAACTAAATATAAACAGTCCATACTCATTTTTTTGTTTTAAAAATTCACGTTTGGTGTCTTTTAGGCCGATTGCAAAATATTGCTGTGCCAGTAAATTTTTATTGATTGCACAGAAAACGCGTGAAAAGTCACAAGTGCAACATTTGTTATAAAATTTAGGTAAAAAATTTACTATCCAGTCGATAATTATATTGATTTATATATTTTTGATATATTAGCAAAGATATTATAATATTTCCAATATAATGTAATGTACGTCTTGTGATTATAGGCGAATCAAACCTAGCTGACTTTAAAATTTTGCAGTAATAAATCGACTATTTAACAACAAAATCCTTTAAAAATTTGAGTAAAAACAGGTTTATATAAAAGATTAAATACATATTTTAACAATTATTTATGAAACAAGTAGCCCGTGTCAGCCAGACGGCTGACAAATAATTTTTCCCGCATTTTTTATATTCATTTACTAATTTTTTTTTCAAAATTCAACCCTTCTTTGCCATTCCCGTGACTGTAAGCATTACAGTGATACCTAGTTACCCACTCTAATTTTAGTTGCGGAGAAGGGTGTTTCCCTCTTTTGGTGAAAATATGTTGTCCAGCATAAAGATGTTGGTGTTAATTTTTTTACTAATTTCAACCACTTTATGATGCTCCCTGAACTATAAAATTTCCCATAATATCTCATTTATCCTAATTTTTTCTGTGGTTGGGGTGGAAAGTTCTTCCATCTTTGGTAAAAATACGTTGTCCAATATAATGATGTGCATGGTATTTTTTTTAAATTTTAACCATTTATAACCATTTTTAAATTTTCTCCAGACTGTAAGCTTTGCAATGATAGCTCATTATTTAGCACAATCCGTTTTTTGGTTGAGGAGAAGGGTTCCCCCTTTTGGTGAAAATGCGTTGTCCAGCATAAAGATGTCCTGGTTATTTATTTTTTGAAAAATTCCATCCTTTTATGACATTCCTTGAAATTCAAGCTTTGCAATGATATCTTATTTAGCCTAATCCTTTTTGTGGTTAAGGAGAAAGGCAATTCCTTTTTTTAGTGAAAAAACGTTGTCCAGCATAAAGATGTTCATGTTCATTTTTTCAAAAACATGATATTCCGGCTTCACATTGGCAAATTACTCCTACCATGCAGATTTTTTCCAAATTTCAACCTCTTTATGACATTCTCCGGCCCGTAAGCTTTGCAATGGTATCTCATTTAGCCCAATCCCTTTTGTGGTTGTTGAGCAAGGTAATTCCCTTCTTTAATGAAAAAAAAACGTTGTCCAAAAATCATAATATTTGCTTCTCATTGCCTAATTACTCTTTCCAATAAGTTTGAGCCCATTCTGAGTCAAAAAAATTTTTAAGTTCCAAAATCCATACGGTCCCACTTTTGGTGAAAACGCGTTGTCCGGTATAAAGATCTCCCTGTAAGTTCTTTGAAAATTTCAACCCCCTTACGACATTCCCTGGGGTATAGGCTTTCTAACGATACCTCATTCACCTTAATCCGTTGTGTGGTTAGGGAGGAGTTGGGGAACACACAGACAGACAGACACACACACACACACACACACACACACACACACACACACACACACACACACACACACACACACACACACACACACACACACACACACACACACACACACACACACACACACACACACACACACACACACACACACACACACACACACACACACACACACACACACACACACACACACACACACACACA
Organism: Microlaimidae sp. YZB2_3; assembly: GCA_030248175.1. Classification (NCBI taxonomy): domain Eukaryota; kingdom Metazoa; phylum Nematoda; class Chromadorea; order Desmodorida; family Microlaimidae; species Microlaimidae sp. YZB2_3. The sequence goes on from JASAMX010031517.1 coordinate 5,062, forward strand.
CACACACACACACACACACACACACACACACACACACACACACACACACACACACACACACACACACACACACACACACACACACACACGCACGCACACACACACACACACACACACACACACACACACACACACACACACACACACACACACACACACACACACACACACACACACACACACACACACACACAGACACACACACACACAGACACACACACACACACACACACACACACACACACACACACACACACACACACACACACACACACACATACACACATTACGTCTATTTATATATAGATTACAGAATTTGGAGCAAAAATACAATTTTTTAAAGTTGACTATGGTTGAATTGTATCTGACTAACGTAGTAAATTAGTATTTAGACATGAACAGACCAATTAAACGTTTAAAAAAACGTTTAAAGTTTATAAAGTTTAAAAAAACAAATAAAAACGCAAAATTTTTTTAAAGTCCGTTTTGACAGAATATACATAAATTAACCCATATTAACCCTTAAAAATTTTGCCTTTAGGTTCCAAATTAAGTAATCGATAAATAATTCTTTAAATACAGGGTTTAATTTTTATTAAAAAATTGTTTTCGTTAAAAATTTTCAATGATTTTGTTGTTAAATAGTATTTTAAAATTGCAATTACCGAAGTCAGCTGCTCTCTAAATTTACTTTGTAATTTTTTTAACCGAGACAATTATTGTTACTTTACAACTTATAAATTTTATTGCAATCTAAACAAGTACTTTTTATTTTTTAACCAGTTATTTATTATTTTTGGATTTTCAAAAATTACTTTGTTAAAAAAATGTACAAATTATTAAAAATGTACAAATTATTTTCTCCACCCTGGCATTTTAAGAGATCTAAAATGTCATGATATTTGTTATCACCTGATAACGTTTTGCTCTGTGGGATAGGTTGTCGGAGTAGCTAAATATTTCTGCCGTTTAGACGTCCCGCCCTAACAAACTCATGGAACACATTTCTTCATGAGCGCCCATTCTTTGCGCTGATTGGCTGCGCTCGTTGTTGTTCCCTGAAAGTAACGTTAGCAATTGTCAGTTCGGCGCTCTCCCTTTGGGTTCCGCGCTCTTCTCCAGTCAATATGAAATAAATGAATCAAAACAAACACTAATAATTTTAGAACAAACTTAAACGATTAGATAAATCATTATTTAAGTCAAATAATGGAAAAAAGGGAGAGCGCGGAATTGACGATTGCTCATGTCACTTTCACGGAACAACAACAAGCGCAGCCAATCAGCACAAAGAATGGGCGATCATGAAAAAAATCTCTTTTGACTTTTAAGACCGGATCTGTGAGTTCATTGGTTGTCAAAAATTTAAATTCTGAATCCTTATTGGGTGACTTTTTGTGACCTTCTAACGCTAAACAATTTTCAATTAAAAAGCAGGTTTAAAAAATTGTTTTTAATTTCAACTAATTATGCATATGATTGTTTCATTTTACTTCATTCTAGCAAACAACACACTGGATCAATCGGTAAATAATAGTTACTTCATTTATTAATTTATGCACATTTTAACTAATGTATGTGTATTTAGGGTAACTGACTTAATTTCGGCCACGCCTTAATTTCGGCCACCAATTTAGGGTGTTAGAAAATTGGCTTATTTTTAAAACACAAAAGAACTAGCACAAATGTAATTGGATTAATGTTGAATAAAGTGTTTTTGCAAAAGTTTTTTATTTTTATTATTCTACATTATCAACATTTTCATACAAAAAGTGAATTTTTTATGATTTTCTTTGTTCGTGCTTTTTTTAATTAATTTTTAATGCTTAATTTTTGCTTTGTGTTTAAACTGCATCAAATTTAGAACGAAGCAATATATAACCTTAAAATATCTTCTATTTAAGGCTCAAAGTTGTTAATTTTCATGTTTTGATATTTTCTTCAAAATTATTTTGCAATGCGTTTTAACTAACTGCGCATTTTAAGATTCCGTTAATTTCGGCCACCTTAAAATTTAAATGAAAGAACCTGCCGTTTTTTGCTGTTTTGAAATATCATTGTACTACCGTATTTATACAAAAATTTTTTGCTCGTTTGATTTTGTTTTGACGTTTTTTAAGCCAAAAATAAAAATTGAACAAAAATTACAAGTTATTAAACTTGTTTTTTTAAGGTTTTGACATAATTATTAAAAGTCTTGCTAATAACTATTAAAGTTCGCAAACGGGAAAATTAAGTTATATGTACCAAGAACAATACCTAAGGATAAATTTACAACCTTTAGAAATTTTTATTGTTCGCTTAAGCAATAGTTATGGCCAGTTTTTTGTAGGTGGCCGAAATAAATGGCACGCGCCTTAACTTCGGCCACTTTAAAAAAAAAGTTTAAACCTTCACTGATTTTTAAGTGTAACAGAAATATTTAAATTTTGCACTGGAATAACAAATATAGCTATTGTTTGATTTTTAGGCCAAATTTTGGCTTGATTGAAAAATCCAGAAAAAACTTATTCAAAAAAATAAAAAAAGGTGGCCGGAATTAAGTCAGTTACCCTACTATTAACTTATTTTTTCCAAAATTTCTTATTCCTTCTAAAAATTTTTTTGGGTATTTCGCGTCCTACTCCCACCTTGCTTTCTAGAATGTCGGTTCAAAATTTCAAAAACAAGCTTTTGGAAATCTTTTAAGTAAATTTAGAGAGTGGATTTTATTTGCCTATAATTTTTTTTATATTTTCAGAAAAGGCAGGAATTAAAAAAATATGCGCTTTATTTCGTTTATTTAAAAAAACCTCGTAGCTGCGCAATTTTAATCGCTTTCCGTACATCTCCTATACAAACTTACAAGGCCAGCCAGATACAATTTAACCATGTACCTATTGTCAAACTTTCGTTTTGTAAATGAAATCTACAAATGGCCTTAAACACTCAAAAAATCTTTAAATTTAAAAAAATGATTTGTGATTAAAACAATGAATCTTAATAAAATAAAGAGGGTTAATAAAATCTTAATATATAGCATATTAAAGAATAAATATCATATTATTGAAGCGATTAAATTAGCACTGTAGATAAAATCTTGTGTATGACTTACTGCCAAAAATGTTTAGAAGCGCTTTAAAAATTTTTAGTGGTCTTTACCCCAGTTTTCCCCGGCTCATTTGACAGATAAATTGCCGGCCCCTGGGCCGAGGCTTGGGTAGAGAAAGTGGCACTTTCTGGGGCCGGGGCCAGGGTGGAAAAAAGTTCAAGGGCAAACCGGGGCTGGGGCCCCGGTCAATCCCTAATACTGATGTTTCTACCCTCCAATACCATGCTCCGGACCTTCGGCCATTTGAAGCGGAGAGAGCTTTGTAGTGCTACAGGTAAATTTGGCATTTCAGGCAGCAAATAAGGACCGCAATTAAACCGTTTGCAAACTTTGCACAATTTTAAAACTTTCCCTATTTGCATACGGCCTTGCGGTATCCAAAAATTTTGCCTAAAAGTTGAGTAGTGCTCTGTGTAGCACTATGGAACGTTTGTTTATGAGCTTAAAAGATAATGATTTTAGAGATGCAATGATCTTTTGGTAATAGGAGAGGAGTGACTGTACCAGAGTTTACCTTAGCATTTTCGTCTCTGCCGTGGCATCTTAGTAGACCGTATAAATCAACTTTTACACCTAAGTGTTTCTGTAAAACATTTTTTTTTGTTTTGCTAGTTATTGCCTTAAAGAATTCCGGAAAACCTTCAACTTGAGCTGTTTTAATTGCGACCTTTTCTGTACGTTTTATTTCATTAACTGTAATTGGTTTCAGTTGTAAATCTAAACTTTTGTTTTTGTTAAAGCAACTATTTTCTAATAATAGAGAAAATTTATTAAGAAAATTTGAAGCTTTGGGAGATTATTTTTAGATTATCTTTGGATTAGTTTTATTGCTTAGTTTACACCAAAAAAGTTTAATTATACGTAAAGCATAAACTGCTGAGCGCAAAAAACGATTAGGATTAGAGAAATTTTCAGCATTGAGAGAAAGAATGGGAGTTGCTGATGAATCATTGTTTGCATTAACTTCACTCATAAAGCAACTTGATTTATTCGCTCCAGTTTCAAACACCTTTGAGTTTGTTTTTTTCTTCTTGTTCAATTGTTTTTAGCAACTCTGGAGTAATTTCTGGTAGTTTCCATTATGAACAATTTTCAATGGAAGTTTGTACCCACTTTGGGGCTTTCCACCACAAATGTGAATTTTGTAATTCCTCCACTGTGGCTTCTCTACTTGCTATGTCGGCAGGATTTTCTGCTGAAGAAATGTGACAAAAATTTATGTTTCCGACAGCTTTGATCTTTTTTATGCGATTGTTGACAAAGATTGAAAGCTCTCTTGGGACTTAAGGCATTGCAGGCAATACACCCTTTCAGTCCAGGAAAATCTCTTACTGATTTCTTCATTTAAATTGTTTTCCACAAATTTACAAGTCCTTATTCCTATTAACATAGTCAAAAGTTCTAACCTGGAAATAGCCAATGCCTTTTTAAAAATGTCTGTTTTCGGCGTAAACTAGATTAACACTGTTTTTTAGACTTGTAGATAAATCGTGGTAGCAAACACTCTCTGAGAAGCACCTACAAAAACAAGCAGTTGGGATTTATTGAAAGTTGAACCAATAAATCTGGGAATTTTTATTACTAAGCAACGGTTCAAGTTTTCAAAAATTTCCAACCATTGTTTTTTTAAATTTTTAGGAATTTCTTCATCCCAGTCCAGTTTTTGTAACCATAAATCTTGTACTAGTATTCTTGTTTCTACATACAACTGTGGGTCTAATGAGACCATTTGCGTCATAAACACTAGCCATTGGTTTTAAAATCGTTCTTTTTGTAAAAGGTGATTTTTGAATAGTATTCTGACTTACTGACAGCTCGTATGTCAGAATGGCAGTCGGCAAAATTTAAAAATTTGAACTTTTTCGTCAATTGTAGGGTTTTTGGGTCCTTAAACCATAAAAAACGAACAACGTCTTTGAATTCTGGTGCAAGACTGAGTTGTAAAAACGCTTTTTCAACGTCTGCAATTGGCGTGATTTTGTTTTCTCGGAAACGCATAAGTACTCCGTACAAGTCCGCTAGTAGAAATGGACCTTTAAGCAGACAGTCATTCAGACTTTGTTGATTTCCTGACTTTGCAGATCCATTGATAACTATTCTGGGTTTGTCTGAATCCTTTTTGTAGAGTGGACGGTGTGAAATATAATGTTGTTTCAATGGTTTTTGAGCCTCTTGCCAACTGATTGGCTCGATTGGGCAACTTCTTCCTGGTACTTTAAGATTGAGGTATAGGCATCCAGAAGGTTTTGGTCTTTTTGTAATCGTAAAGACAGAGATTTGAGACGTCCTAAGGCTAGCTTAAAATTCTTAGGTAATAGAATGTTTTCACTTACGCATGGCCAGTTGACACAAATCCTGTGAACGTTTTCTTGAAACTGAACCATTGCAGACTAATCTTGACTGGAATCTTTAATATCTGTGACTCCAATTCCTTCCAGCTCCTAGAACTGTTCCATCTTGTTCTCCAAAGGATGGGAGGCTGTCAGGATAGAGCAATCCGTAACCACCTGAAACACAGCAATTAAACATTGAATTTGGCGACTTTCAGTAGTAGACTAATCACTGCCCCCAATAAAAACGCCTAACTTGGAGGGGAGTGAACGCCTAACCTGGAACCCTGATGAGAGAGAAACTAACTGTCCTGGTTCCAACAGCTTTGTGAAGAAGTCCATACCAACCAAAAACGTTGGTTGGAACTCTTCCTCAAAATGTGGAAAATTATTAGCAAGATAATAATCTGGATATTTCTTTAAATACTCAGAATCGGCCTCTGAAATATTGCTTTTTGTCCACTGCGCGGTTAGAAAAGGCAAAGTATTAGCTTGCATTTGAGCGAATCCTCCATCTCTTGTCATTAATCCAAAATCAACAACAATAGTTTTGACAGGTTTTAGCTTTTGAGAAGCCACAGTATTTAGGTCCAATTTTTCTTCAAATAAAATAAGAGGATTCAAGTTTACTGCGATATCTGCTTTGATAAAAGTTCTTTCACTTCCAGTATCTAGCAACACTTTCATTTCTTTACTTTTATTATTTTCAGGGTAAAAGATTTTAACCCTGGCACAAAGCAAAAGACTATTTTTTGTTGTGAGAAAGCGGGTACAGGCATAGGGACCGTTACAGGAATAATTAAACCTTTAGGTTTTGGTGGATTACGACCAGAAGATTTACACTATGTCTCAGAAAACGTGAATTCACTTTTCAGTGTTTGGTAAACAACGCTATTTCTTGACATTGGTTTGTTTTCTTTGGTGAAAAAAGAGCAGGACATAAATTCGCCAGTGTTTTGTACTCTTACAATGAAAACAAGGTTTTACAACTCTTGATTAAACTTTGGTTTAGAAACTGAGCCAGAGACAGACAAGGCTTCAGTTAAAAACCGCACATTACTCTTAATACTATCAGAAAATTTACTTTGATCAAATTGGAATTTTTATAATCATTATTTAGTTGATTGCTTTTATTTGAAACGTTAGAATTTTGTTGGAAGTTTTCTCTGAGCTGAATCAAAATTCTAAACGTTTTTAGTTAAAGCTTGACATTCCACTCTTTGGAAGTTCCTTTCTTTTTTTCTAATTCTAACAATATTTCAGAATTAAAGTCAGAAAATTTCTTAAGTAACTAACCAAGTAAAACGGGATGATTTGTATCATCACCTAACTTATTTAACTGTCTGATAATTTTATCCAGTGAATTCCTGACTGTTTTCAAATCTATGAGTCGGTCACTACAAATTTTACAGTGACGTAACTGTGCATAATACGAGTTTCTAATGATACCTGAATCACTAAATAGAGTGTTTAGGATTTGTTGTGCTTCAGCATAATTCTTGTTTGTAGCCAACAAACCACCAAGGGCTTCATCTGCTGGCCCCAAGAGGAACTGTTGCAAGTAAACTAATTTCTGGATCGGTGACAGCTGACAGGCAGAATCCACTGAAGCCTCAAACATATGCCAAGAATCTGGCCACGTTTTGGGTCACCGCTAAAGACTTCTAAATTCAGTTCACGCAAATTTACAGAAGGCTGCTGTTGAACTGGCTGTTCAGCCAGAGATGCTACTGGTACTTGAACAAACACTGCAACCAAAATTTCCAGTCTCTGTAACTGAAAGTCAATTTTCTGAATACGCATCTTTAAATCGGCAGTTTTCAAATCTGCCTTAAAAATAGCGTGAGAAAAGCTGGACTCTCCGCCAACCTAACTAGCTTTACAAAGAAGCTCCTCTTCGTTAGTTTTTGATCCGGTGTACACTGCAGAATAAAATCTGATCATTGCTTGTTATAATTGTTCAATGACTCAATAAGCTTTTGCAACTTATTGATGCTCCCAACGAAAGAAAACCAACTTTTATAAAAATTTTCTTTCTTTTCTTGCACAGAAAGAATTGCCGATGGAAAGTCAACTGTGTCTTTAATATTGTCCAAGATTTCAAGTAAGTGTCCTTTAGTAACACCAATTAATTGACGAATTGAGTCAGACCTGTTGAAAGTGAATTAAGTTAATAAAAAAGAAAGTAAAAAAATTTTTTAGGGAAGAACGGAAAAAACCCAACACCTTTTTGCTATAACAATAATATAAAATCAAATTATTAACCGCGCAAATAATCATCATATATGAAATAAAAGACAGTACTTTAAACGCGCTTATAACTTAAATTTTAAAATGTTTTTAAAAAATACGTTTCGCCCCTAAATTCGGACGCTTTTTTTTTTTTTTTTTTTTTTTTTTTTAAGTTGAATCTTCGGTTTTAGAGGTCAATATTTGTCACGACTTGGTGCATATATAAGTTTTATTTGTTGTAAATACATAGATTTATTTATAATAAAATGCAACAGTAAAAATATGGGTAATTTAATTTGGATGTCTGGACTCAGCCGTCTTCTTTTTTCTATAGCCTAAAAACTGAATAAGTGTATGTGGCTGATTTGTCAGCTAAGTTCAAACATCATAAAGATTACTTTTAGCAACATTAAAATCATACAATATTTTTTAGGTTATATACAAATTGTAAAAATAACTGGATTGATTTTAAAGACGCAAATATTTTATTTATTTTATTTTATTTGTGCTTATTTTATTTGTGCCAATGGCACAAAATAACGAAAATATATATATATATATAAATATATATATATATATATATATATATATATATATATATATATATATATATATATATATATATATATATATATATATAT
>JASAMX010031518.1:0-25000 GCA_030248175.1 Microlaimidae sp. YZB2_3
AGCCGAAAATTCTCTAGGGTTTCTGATATAAACAATGATATTATAAGAACTCTAATATTTATTGTATATGTCTCATGAATGAACTTCTATTGTCAAACCATAATCTTGCAAAAAAATCAACAAAATGATTTTTAATACGGAAGAAGTCTTCAAATTTTTAGAAAAACGACTCATGATTAAAATAAGGCGAATCTTATTAAAATAAGAGTTTCAATAAAATCTTAAAATATAAATAATAAATATCCTCCTACTAAAGCGGATTACATTAGCTCTTTAAACAAAATTTTATATCTTCAGCGCTGAATTTGAGTTGTGAAAATTCCTTTTTGATTTATTTTATTTCGACACTTACTAGTTTTGACCGGTTTGATTAGGCAGCTAAATTGCCGGGGGCGGGGTCGGGGACTGGGCTTAGGAAAAATGTACTTGCCGGGGCCGGGGTCCCGAAAAAAAAAGTGCCGGGGCGAACTGCGGGGCCGGGGTTTAGGTCGATCCCTGGGTTGTGTGGCATTTGTATTTTCGGCAGTAGTAATCTTCAGTGATCTTCAGTAATGACTTCAGATTCTCAGATTCCCCCTCGCAGCTGTTTCCTGGTGTAAGGTTCAATTGTTCCTAACCCTAGAGCAAAACGGGAGAAACAACCTTAAGATTTTTTTCAGCACTTGTTTGATAAGATTTTTCTTGTTTTTTCAGTTTTTATTTTTAGCTTTTCAAACCCATAAACTTACATTTTCAGGAAAAAAGCGTAGGTTGTTTTTTCTCAGGTTTTGCTTAGGCTTAGGAACATCGTAAGCTTAGGTTCAAAAATAGCTAATTAGGTTAAAATTGTAGAGAATAAATCCACCTATCCGCGCTCAGTTTTTTCGTTAATAAGAATTATGAATTCTACATTACTGAGAATATCAAACGCTGGAGTAATGGATGAATCCAACCTAAATGCATACGTATGCATATTTTTATGTGCATACGTATGCATTTTTTCGTAAAGTATATGCATACGTATGCATAAATTCATATGCATACGTATGCATATTTTTTGTAACTATATGCATATTTTTTGTAACTATATACATTGCATACTTATGCATTTTTTCGCAAAGTATATGCATACGTATGCATTTTTTGTAACTTTTATGCATGCGTATGCATTTTTTTCTAAAATTTATAGATACTTGTGCATAAAAGTTGCAAAAAAATCATAAGTATGCATATAATTATTGGAAAAATGCATATGCACTTATATGCAAAAGTGCATATAAGTTGCAAAATATGCATATTTTATCAAAAAACAAAAAAGAAATTTTTCTAATTTTCAAAATATGCATACGTATTCATTGCAACTTATATGCATACGTATGCATTTTTTCGCAAAGTATATGCATACTTATGCATTTTTTTGCAACTTTTATGCATACGTATGCATAAATTTTAGAAAAAAATTGCATACGTACGCATAAAAATTACAAAAAAATGCATACGTATGCATATACTTTGCGGAAAAATGCCTACGTATGCAATGCATATAGTTACAAAAAATATGCATACGGTTACAAAAAATATGCATATGTATGCATTTAGGTTGGATCCACACATATCCTGCATAATTTGTTCTTTATTTCTTATTCTTCTTTTCTGTATTAATTTTATTAAATCTCATGTATTCTTGGCGACACGTAAATTTCTAAAAAAACAATTGAATCTTAATTTAGTAGTTATTATTTTTATATTGAGTTTTAATTTCAATGAGGATTGTTCGGATTTAATAATAACTATTTTCAGCTATATATGTATATATAGCTATATATTTTCAGCTATATATATATGTTTAGCTTGTTCAGGCTATATATTACTGGATAAAAAGTTTTATTCTAAAAAAAATTTATTAGTTAGTTTTAGCGAAGTTTTTTTGCAAAAACACACTGGTGTATAATTAAAAATCAATTGCCATTGCAATATACGCCCGAAATAAAAAAAACTCAGCTAAAACGTTGGTATATTTTAAGCGTATTTTTTAAGAATAAAATTTAAGAAAAAAAAAACTTTAAATTCTAATATATCACCCGAATAAAAAACTGACTATAATTATCTTAATCATGAGTGCAGGAGAAAAAATTGCCTAAATTATCACGAAAAAACGCAATATACTTCAATAAATTAAAAAATAAAGTATATGTTTAGCCCGCTACGGTTTTATATTCGATCTTATGATTATAAAAATAAAAAAAATAAAATTCACCTAAATTTTTCATTCGGGAAAGGATTTAATTATGTGAAAAAATAAATCGAACAAAATATTTCTTCGGCAAGTTTTTCCACTTTTTAAACTTAAAAATTGTTGCGAGCATGATTTGTTTAAAGTCCATTTTATCCAAATATAGAAAAGTTAGAATTTGGTTCATCGAATAAAAAAATCAGTATCTTGTCGTCTGGTATTTTTATTAGCGGAAAAGACCCCAAGCGAGATGCTTATTATTCATTAGTCCATCCACATACACTTATCTTGGACCAGATTACTTATTTTCTGTTTAAACATAAGCCTGCGCAAAAATTTCTACTGTTCTCTGATCTATTCTTAGAACATTTTTCATGACTAGTTTTTTAACTTTTTCGTAATAATATATGAAATTAAAATAGCTGTGAGTTTTTTGTTTTAGAAAGAACACTTTTCGTATTTATTAAACACCTTATATTATCATTCTAAATTCATGCAGCTATTTTAATTGTTCTTATAAGTTTGATATTATATTCAAATTTTTCAATGAACTCAAACAATTTTGTACAATTTATTACATATAAATAACTTTATCTGTTAATAAGATTTTTAATTAAGAAGCAGGAATCAGAATATTGGCAGTTTTTGTTTACAGGTTCTTGTATTACTGAAATAGTGAGCAGCTGCTAATATTTTTCTATTCAAAGGAAAGAATCCAAAGACAATAAAAAAGTTCAAAGGGAAAAATCCGCCGAGAATCGAACTCTTGATCTCTGAGTTCCAAGTCGTACTCGGCGTTAACCTTTAGTAACTAACCCACTGTGCTTCTGCCTTTCACGCGTAAAATACCACTTATATAAAAGGTGTTCGGTTATGATCGTAATTTTATTTTTATGTTCGCATTTTTTACGAAATTAAACATTAATAACTAAATTCATACAAATTTTCGTGATTTCAACCTTTAAGCCTTATCATGGGTGGCGCGGGAGCGCCACGAGGCGATTTAGCCCCGTGGCGCCGCGCCAGCCATAATTAGAGAGCTCATCTTCTTCTTCTTCTTCTTCTTCTTCTTATTATTATTATTATTCCAACGCTCAATTCTTAAAATCGATATTCCTCCTTCGTTACTGATTGATCAAAAATAAACATGGGCTCATTGGAAAGAAGAAAGAATTACGCAACTTTCTTAGGAGCCAATTTTTCATTTAGGTCCTTGTTATCGATTTATTGATCAAAATAATAAATTGAAAAAATAGACAAATAAAAACTCCCAACTGCACAATAACAGCCTTTTGGCAACAATAAGGATTGTACAGAGCAGACAACGAACAGCCCCTCATAGAAACCGCACAAAAAAGCAGACGGGTTTTAATTGATGGCAGAAACCGAACCAGTTCCCAGCGTCATCTGCTTCAAACGTGCGAAAACGGGCGAAAACAACAGAGTACTTTTTTTAATTCTTACATTACTGATGACAAAATTAAATTAAAGTTTTATTAAAAAATAATAATGTGTCAATGGCGCGGGAGCGCCACACGCCGGTTTAATCCCACAGCACCCACAGCACCCCAGCACACTATGTATATATCTAAAAAAATAAATATTCGTAAATTTGGTTACGAAACAGTTATGTTCAGACAAACTAAATGGCTTGGAATAAAAAAGTTTATTTTGTTTTTTAGAGCAGAAACGGGCGGCAATGGATATTCGGTTTACAAAAAAAAAAGCACCCGTGGCAAGCCAGAAAACAAAATTGTGCGCAAGGCTAAAAAAAGCACCCAAAACGAACGCATTAGAAATATTCTTCAGCGGCATTTATTTATTATGTTATCAATATTGTATATAAAATTTTTTGGTTAGAGTTTATAAATAAACATGTAAAATATATAATATATAATAACATGTAAAATAAACAATACAGGAACTTTTTTATATGGGGCTTTTTTAATTTAATTTTAATTTAATATAATAATCAAATAACAGAATTAATATTTTACTAAGCATAGTCTATGCATAGTTTAGTTCTACTGTTTCATCATTTCATTTTTCTTTTTTTTTCTTTTTTTCATCAGCAACATCAAATCTGCGATTTAATTGCCGCCAATATAAACTACAATTCTAACAAAATATCAACAAACATAGCTATCTGAAGTGATTTTAAAGGCTCAAAAAGAGCGCTTATTTAAGTCAGTTTTAAAACTTTTCTTGAATGCATCCAAAGAATCGACAGTTACTTGAGATGGGAGTAGATTGTTCCAAGGTTTAACAACCCTATTTGCTAAAGAAAATTTCCCTACATTAATTCGGCTATCTTCTACAGCCAATTTAAAGGAATGGCCACGGGTGGACTGCATGTTAAACTTAAAAAAATTATTGGCTTGCAAATTTTATAATTTTAAAGCACTCATATAAATCAGTTTTGTCCTTTCGATCTTTTAATCTTTCTAAACCTAGGTAACCCAGTTTTTGTTCATAACCAACAGGTAACAACTTGCATTTATAAAACAACCTAGTGCAATTTTGTTGTCAAAAGCCTTGGCAAAATCCAAGTAAATGACATCAATTAGAAGTTTATTTTTTAGTGCTTGCGTCGACTCATTAAAAGTTTTCAGCAACTGTGTTATTGTAGAATTTTTTGCCTTAAAACCATGTTGAAACCTTGGCAAAACGATATGGAAAAAGACAAGAAGTTCTTCTTTGACAAGTTGTTCCATTAGTTTAAAAAAATATGTAAGTGAAATTGGACGATAATTTTTTTTAGGCTTTTTGATACCTTTTTTAAACAGTAAGTTTAATAAAGCTATTTTCCAATCAAGTGGTAACTCTCCAAAATCAAAAGACATCTGAAAGATTATTGCCAAAGTTTCAGCAATAAGTTTAGCCAAGCATTTTAACAAATAAGCTGGAAAACAGTCAGGTGTTTGAGACAATTTTTTGGGAGCTTTTTTAAGGTTTTAAATACCTTTTTTGTGGTAAATACCAAGTTTTCCAACTTCCCAATATTTGGTGGTTTAAATTTTGGTAAAGTATTAGTTTAGTTTAGTTTAGTTTAGTTTAGTTTAGTTTAGCTAATCGTGAACCCAGTTGTCGAGTAACCGATTAACTGTCTGTAATTATAAAATGAAGGTTGTTATATTTTGATTTAAATTAAGATTAGTATTATCATCATCAGTACAAACGGAAGCAAAATAATTTTCAAAAAGTTCAAAATCTCCAAATTTTTTAAACTCTTCAGTTACAAGAGTCCCATTGTCTCTTTTAATTGATGGAATGGTTTGTTTTGTTTTAATTTTACTATTAAAAAGTTATAAAAATGTTTAAACCCCCTGAATTTAAAATTTTTGTTTCTTTATTAGTGTTAAAATCTCTAACTTTGTTTTTGTATACTTTCCAAAATTTTTTGTACCTTGATCTTGATTTTTTATCAATATTACGCTTATACCAAAGTTTTTTTCTTTTGCTTTTGTAGTTTTCTTATATGTATTGAATATTGTACAATTTTTTTCTTGTTTGTAAATAATTTTTTTCAGGGACATGTCTATTGATTCCTAACAACAAAATATCGTTGAATCTCTGCCAAGCATTTTCTACTGTGCCATATTCCTCAAATAAAATTTTTCAGTTGATTGTATATAAGTATAAACTTAGCATATCATAATCTGCTTTTAAAAAATCAGGTATGTATATCCTCTGACGTTAAAACTAATCAGCTATTTTCCACATACGTTAAAAAGTATCGTGGTTTTTTGTCCATACTGGGATGTCTATGGCTTTGCAATAAACTTTAAATTAAATCAAAAAACTGCAGACAGATTTTTATCCACATACGTTCAACGCATCCACTGCAACATGCCGAGTAAAACAAAGGATGATCAAATTGCCAGACTGGAAGCAGAGAATGCGCACCTACACAAAAAGTTGGCAGATTTGGAAAAGAGGTTCGCCAGGATGGAGGAGGAACAAGCTGCTGGTATCAACACCGACTTGGTGGCTTCCATCTGTGAACGTGTTCTACAGCGTCTTTTCCCAATGATTGGCACTTATTTTAAGCGCATGGAGGTGCAACGAGAACATGAGACGATGCTGGTTGTATCTGGCCTACCGGATAGCGATTCCTATGAAAGAGAAAAAAGAATGTGACCGAGTTATTAAAGACTTTGGATAGTGGCGATAAGAGAGAGGTCACTCAGGGTGAGTTTTTTTTGTATTGAAAAAGCTGGTGACCGGCACAGGCTCCTGAAAATAAGAGTTTTTAATAAGTACATCAGAAATAGGGTTGCACGTTCAGAAGGACGACTAAGGGGGGTCACTAAGTTTGATAAAGTTTATGTAAGGCCGTCACTGAATGAGGTCTGTCAAAAGTAGGTCTGGCGAGTCTGTCAAAAGGAGTTGCTTGGCAAACTTAGGGAGCTTAGACAGCAGAACAAAAAGGTTTCGCTTCTGTATTCTACTGATGGTGATCCCTTTTTGTTTGACATCACTCTCAAGGCTCCCTAAATGTTTCAAAATAGGATATTATGCGACTTAAATATCACCATAGTAAACTAAAGCTTATACCTAGTATAAAAATTTTGTGTATGAATGCAAGAAGCCTTGCTAACCCCTTAGACGAGCTCGATGTTTTGATTTCAGGTTATGATCCTATCTATGGTATTGTTGATATCTGCTTTATTTGTGAAACATGGCTCACTGAAACAACCACAAACAACATGATAAAAAATAGAGAATTTAATGTTTATCAAAGGAATCCACAGCAGCGACGAGGAGGTGGCGTAGTCCTATTAATTAAAAAAATTTTTAGAGTAGTTGAAGTTGAAATGGAGGAAAAGTACGATGCAATAGAACTAGTAGCAGTTGACATTATTCTACAAAAGTCATCTAAACTGAGATTCATTGGTATTTACAGAGAACCTAGTACTAGCAAAGAAAAAGATAATCTAATATTTAAGCTAATCAGGAATTTAACAGAAAACTTTGTAGGAACCATTGTTTTAACTGGAGATTTCAATCTGCCAGGGGTAGATTAGTCTTCAGATAAAATAACTTCAAACACGCAAAATGAAAATAATTGGTTTGAGTTTTTTATTGAGCTAGGTATGTATCAGCTTGTTTCACAACCAACTAGTGAAAAAAATTATCTGGATCTTTTGTTCACAAACGATAGAGAAATTTTCAATAATGTCACTGTTGCGCCCAGTTTTTCAAAATCAGACCATGACACTATTTTATCTGAAATTAATCTTAAATTATTTGACAGTCCTAAAAATAAGATTCAAAACTACATACCTGATTTTTTAAAAGCAGATTATGATATGCTAAGTTTATACTTATCTACAATCAACTGGAAAATTTTATTTTAGGAATGTGGCACTGTAGAAAATGCTTGGCAGAGATTCAGGGATATTTTGTTGTTAGGAATCAATAGACATGTCCCTGGAAAAAAATTATTTACAAACAACAAAAAAAATGTACAATATCCAATACATAAAAAATCCAATACATAAAAACTGCAAAATAAAAAGAAAAAACTTTGGCATAAGCATAATATTAATGAAAAATCAAGATTAGAGTACAAAAAATTTGCAAAGTATACAAAAATAAAGTTAGAGATTTTATCACTAATAAAGAAACAAAAATTTTAAATTCAGGGGGTTTAGACTATTTTTATAAATTTGTTAATAATAAAATTAAAACAAAACAAACTATCCCACCAATTAAAAGAGACGATGGGAGATTTGTAACTGAAGACTTTGAAAAAGTTGAACTTTTTGGAAATTATTTTGCTTCTGTTTTTACTGATAATGATAATACCTTGCCAAATTTTTATCCACCAAATATTGGGAAGTTGGACAATATGGTATTTACCACAAAAAAGGTATTTAAAGCCCTAAAAAATCTCCCAAACAAATTGTCTCAAACACCTGACTGTTTTTTTAAAACGCTTGGCTAAAGTTATTGCTGAACTTTTGGCAATAATCTTTCAGATGTCTTTTGATTTTGGAGAATTACCACGTGATTGAAAAATAGCTTTATTAAACTTACTGTTTAAAAAAGGCACCAAAAGCCTAAAAGAAAATTATCGTCCAATTTCACTTACATCTTTTTCTTGTAAACTAATGGAACAGCTTGTCAAAAAAGAACTTCTTGTCTATTTTCATATCATTTTGTCAAGGTTTCAAAATAGTTTTAAGGCAAAAAGTTGTACAATAACACAGCTGTTGGAAACTTTTAATGAGTGGACCCAGGCACTAAAAGATAAACTTCTAATTAATGTCATTTACTTGGATTTTGCCAAGGCCTTTGACACCGTGTCACATCAAAAATTGTTATATATGCTAGAAAAATATTGTGTTTCTGGTAAATTTTTCATTCAAAACTTAAGACTTCAAAAGATTTAGATAGAGTACACAGCTGGTCACAAGACTGGCAATTGCAATTATCAGATCATAAATGTGAAGTTCTTCATATTCAAAATCATAGCAAAGAGTTAATTTGTAAATATAAGCTTAGTAATAATGTACTTGCAACCACAAAATTGGTGCGTGACCTAGGTGTTTATATACCCCATGATATGAAATTTTCTTAACACTGTGAAATCACAGCAAAAAAAGCTTCAAGAGTGATATCACTAATTTTCAGAACATTCAATTCAAACTCTAGAAATAATTTTCTCAGAGCATATAAGTCCTATGTTAGACCAATTTTGGAGTATGCTAATGCAGTTTGGAACTCCTATTTACAAAAAGATATAAACATTTTGGAAAAAGTGCAACAAAATTTCACTAGACGGTTGTCTTATGAATGCAAATTGTTACCTGTTGGTTATGAACAAAGACTGGATTACCTAGGTTTAGAAAGATTAAAGGACCGAAGAGACAAAATTGATTCATATCAGTGCTTTAAAATTATACATTGCTTAAACAATTTGCAAGCCAATGATGTTTTAAGTTTAACCTGCAGCCCACCCGTGGTCATCCATTTAAATTGACCATTGAAGAAAGCCGAATTAATGCAAGGAAATTTTCTTTTGCTAATAGGGTGGTTACACCTTGGAAAAACCTACTCCCATCTCAAGTAACTGTCGATTCTTTGGATGCATTCAAGAAAAGTTTTAAACCTGACTTAAACCTGACTTTATTTGCTAATTATATGCATTATTTAGAGTCTCAAGAGCAGAATGCAACCACTGATGGTATTTTGACAAATCTCCCGCTACAAAAAACCACAAAAAAGACTGCGACACACACGCATCTGGAGGATGGAACACAGATTAGCTTCCTTTTTTTATAAAAACATTTTTAAATTTTTAAGAGAAATAAAAGAAAAGAAATAATGAAATGAGGAAAACAGTAGAATTAAACTATGCATAGACTATGCTTAGTATAATATTAATTCTGTTATCTGATCATTAATAATAATAATAAATCATATTTTTAGGGCTGTCAAATATTTTAAGATTAATTTCAGATAAAATAGTGTGGTGGTCTGATTGTGAAAAATTGAGCGCAACAGTGATATTATTAAAAATTTCTCTATCGTTTGTGAACAAAAGATCCAGATAATTATTCTCACGATTTGGTTGTGAAGCAAGGTGATACATACCTAGCCCAATAAAAAACTCAAACCAACTATTTTCATTTTGCGTGTTTGAAGACAATTATTTTTATCTGAAGACCAATTAAGCAATGCACATAAACTTTTTTGTACCAGGGCAATTTTGCAAAAGGTAGCCAAATTATGTGTCATCTGAAAGTAAACTTCCTAGATTATCTCCCTGCAAGCTGACAAAAATTAAATTTAATTTTTCTTCTCAGACAAACACTCTTCCACTAAGGATAGCCGCACAATTAGAGATGTTTAAGACCCGCCTGCAACAATTATGAAATCTTTGCAACATTTCAACAAACAAAAATTATTGCAACATTTTATTAAAATTTACACTGAATTCTTTGATAAAAACAAATACAAAAATGTAAGGCTTTTAAATTAATAAGACTGCACGTTGGTCTTAATTTCATTTTACCTGTGCAGTTGTTTTATTAGTTATGTACTTATTCATCTGTTTTTCTTGTTAACAATGTTAACTATTTGTGTTTTATTTTGGTTTTACATAATTGTACTTTAATTAATAAATCTTATCTTATCTTAAAAATTAATAAACGATTTATTGGCGCTTGCTCTGTTCTGATATTTCAATGATAAGCACCAATTAGGTTTTTTTTTATTTATTGACCAGATAAATAGTTCATAATGCATAGTATATGCATATCATAAACCTATTGTATCATCTTTTTTTTTTCTTTTTTTCCACAAAATCAAATTTAAAATCAAATCAAGCCAAGAAAACTAAAAGTTTAAAAGTTTATTTTATTTCGCATAAAGCAGGATACGCAAGGCCGATGTTACTCAGCACTAATTGCGCAACCAAATACTAAATTTAACAATATTAACAAAGAATATTATCACAATGCATAGTGTTCCAGCGGGGACTCGATCCAGGGACTTTCAGTAAGCAAGACGTAAGATCTGACACTGCGCCACAGCCTGGACTACAGCCTCGGCCACAGCCGAGGCCACAGCCTCAACCACCCTATTTGCTAAGGAAAATTCCCTTGCATTAATTCGACTGTAATCCACAACTAATCCACATTCATCAAATAATATTTTCCAGTTGATTGTAGATAAATACAAACTTAGCATATCATAATCCGCCTTCAAAAAGTCGGTATGTAGTTTTGAATTCTTACATAATAAGATTCAAGACTGTCCAATTCAAGACTGTCAAATATTATAAGATTATTTTCAGATAAAATAGTGTCATGGTATAATTGTGAAAAACTGGTTGCAACAGTGACATTATTAAAAATTTTTCCATCGTTTGTGAACAAAAGGTCTAGATAATTATTCTTAGCAGTTGGTTGTAAAACAAGCTGATACATACCTAGCTCAATAAAAAAACTCAAACCAATTATTTTCATTTTGTGAGTTTAAATTTATTTTAACTGAAGACCAATCTATCCATGGCAGATTTTAAATCTTTAGTTAAAACAATAGTTTTTTTATCAGTTTCCTAATTAAAGATGAATTCCGTCAGGGTAAAAATATGAGTGTTTCAGTAACAACTCATTCATTCAAAAAATATCACGTGCGGTAGAACAGATGAGGCAATTTATAAATATTGGTTACATTACCACTGACTGTATTACCAGTACCAAAACCCTGCCATGCCGTATCATCCCAGCGTGGCCTTGTCGGGCGTGTCATGTACATCTTTACGACAATAGACTGAGTGGTTTTGACTTTTTCTTTAAAAACATAAACAAAACGATTTGTACTGTTTCAAACTAAATATATAGATTAATTTCTGTTAATAAATCTCAGCTTACTTATAAAATGGAATTTTTATAGAATTTTCAGTTTTAATTAACTTAAACTTGGGTTTAACAAAAAACCAAAAGCTTGGACGTCTATTGTCTTGAAATGTGCATGACACGGCGGCTAATTAACTGAGAGTATTGTAGTTTTAAAATTCGTTGAATGCCGATAAAAAATTCCAGGAAGTTTGATTTTTATAATTAACAATAAATATAAGTCAGGACAACAGTGTACATAACTATAATAAATTCTTATAAACCTTTATTACTGCATTTAGTTATAAAAAAACTTAAAAATTTTGGTGTAATTTTTGAATTAATTAGTATCTTTAAAAATTTTTAAAGGATTACATGGCTATATTTGGAATTAACATTCCCAAAAAGATTTATATTTATAAAACAAATTTTTTTTATATTTGGAAATCTTTAGTTGAAGTTTTGCAAAAATTGAATTTTTAGATAAATGTGTATTTATCCAAGATATAGATAGAGAAGTCTCCGTATAAAGTTTATGAATGTGGAATTGATTTTTAATTAATTCAAAAGCTGAAAGAATGTTTCTACATTTAATAAAAACCCAAAAGAAACATATATTTAAAAAAATAGCTCCAAAAATAGCAAAATTTTAAAGAAATAGTTTTTTATTAGGTTTTTTGAACTTCTTCTACTTCTTTTTAATATCTTGAAAACGAATAACTTCTAAAAAATTTTGTAATAATTTTTTGAATTAGCACCAGAAATAAGGTATATATTTTTTAAGACAATTGTAAATTTCGTTAGATCACTTACACTAAATAAAAGAATTTTTTTTAACTAAAACAGTGAGAATATACCACATAAAAACTAGTTTTCAAACACTTATTTACAATAAATAAGACTACTTACCTAACCGCACGTCAAAAATTATTTAGTTGAAAATAAATATATTTGCCAATGATTTGATTATTTTATTTTTTTAAAAACTATTCGACTCATGTCATTCAAAAAATTTGTGGCGTGGAAGGGTCTAATTAGCTCTACGGCCTCGCGCCAGCTCTGCGCTAGCCATAATTATATTATAGTGTGTGTGTGTGTGTGTGTGTGTGTGTGTGTGTGTGTGTGTGTGTGTGTGTGTGTGTGTGTGTGTGTGTTGTGTGTGTCTGTGTGTCTGTGTCTGTGTGTGCGTGTGTGCTAGTGTGTGAGGGTGTCTGTGTGTGTGTGTGTGTGTATGTGTGTGTGTGTGTGTGTGTGTGTGTGTGCCTGTGCGTGTGCGTTTGCGTGCGTGCGTGCGTGCGTGTGTGTGTGTGTGTGTGTGTGTATGTGTGTGTGTGTGTGTGTGTGCCTGTGCGTGTGCGTGTGCGTTTGCGTGCGTGCGTGCGTGCGTGCGTGTGTGTCTGAGTGTGTGTGTGTGTGTGCCTGTGAGTGTGCGTGTGCGTTTGCGTGCGTGCGTGCGTGCGTGCGTGCGTGCGTGCGTGCGTGCGTGCGTGCGTGCGTGTGTGTGTGTGTGTGTGTGTGTGTGTGTGTGTGTGTGTGTGTGTGTGTGTGTGAGTGTGTGTGTATGTGTGTGTGTGTGTGTGCCTGTGCGTGTGCGTGTGCGTTTGCGTGCGTGCGTGCGTGCGTGCGTGTGTGTCTGAGTGTGTGTGTGTGTGTGTGTATGTGTGTGTGTGTGTGAGAGCTTGAGCTTAGTACTCACAATTAAATATATGTGAGTACCAATTGGTATTGGGCATTTGTGAGCAGTTCAATGCATCCCTACATACAACAGCCCCAAAGAATAAAAATAGGATCACGATCTTTTTTATATTCTTCTTAAAATATTTATCATATTCTTAAAATCAGTTTGTTGTTATTTAAAATATCAAAAATATTTTTTACTTAACTAAATTCAGAAGCTCGCCTTGTTTTCATTTTTTGTTGAGATTTATTTTGTTGTACATTTTTTATCAATTTGTATTTTAAGCAGCAAGCAAAGAAAACGGTCTTAACTATAAAATAAAATTTCTAATAAAATAATTTAGTCCATAAACATTCAGCGGCGTCATTAAAATCAATAAATAGCACATAAAACCATTTTGCAAAAGTTTGTTTGTCTTCCATAGTCGCAAAAAAAGCAAACAATCAGATATAAAACTAATATCAATAATTAAACCTCTAAAGTAAAGTCGGGTTTCTTTTTTATTAGAAGGTTATATTGGTATGTGTAAGAAACAACTATAAATTTGAAAAAGTGGCGATTTCGCGCTTGTCAAAGACTGCTGTGAGTATAAGTTTTTCAATTGTCATTTCATCAGATTAAAAAAATGCAATGCAATGTAATTAAAAAAGTGCTGTGTAATTAGTTCAACGTATAAATAAATTACTGTTATATGTTGGAAATTTTTATTTAATAGGTAGCTGGCCATATCAAATACAAATTTTTTATGGTGCAAATAATGGCCATCTCAGACTTGTCCACATCTTTTCTGTCTAAACACACGCCCGGGGAGAAATCGCCCCTTTTTCCTGCTCTAATCTTAGAGCATTTTTCAAGGCTAGTCTACCACTTTTTTAAATCAAATTAAAGAAATAACCTTATATAGTTTGGTATTAGCTGCTCAATGACAAATCTTTATTATCAATCTGTTGCCTATATATAATGTTTTAACAGTTTTAATATTATCAATAGAAAACGTAGTTTTCGTGAACATTACAATGTGAAAATCTTTGCCGACATTCTTCATTCTTTATTTATGGTTTATAAATTGAATTTTTAAATTAAGTATAAAAAATTAGAGTCTTAGCTATGCAATAATATAAATTTCTAATAGTGCTCAATTATTAATACGATTTTAGAATTATGTTGTCAATATTTTAAATTTTAAATTTGGACATATTTTGGGAAAAAGTGGTTTCCAAGGAGCTTATGTTTATTTCTAATAAATCAGTAACAACGGAGGAATATCGGTTTTAAGATATAAGCGTTTGAAAAAAATCTATTAATCATATGGAGAACAGTGACATGAATTACAAAATTTATCCAAGTTCTCTAATTATAGCTGGCGCATTGCCATGAGGCCTAATCACCGTGTGGCGCTCCCGTGCCACCGATAATACAGTTATATTTTTTAAATAGAAAGAAGAAGAAGATGAAAATTTATTTTAAAAAAATTACGTACGTTGTCTGATTATAGTTAGAGCGGTGGAGTGGAGCAAAATCGCTGCACTAGAAAGGATTGCAATTATATTTTTGAAATAAAAATAATAATAATGAGAAGAAGAAGATGATCATGAATTGGAAAACTTACCCACGTTCTTTACCCCCCCCCCCACACACACACACACACACACACACACACACACACACACACACACACACATACACACACACACACACACACACACTCAGACACACACGCACGCACGCACACACACGCACGCACGCACGCACGCACACACACACGCACACACACACACACACACACACACACACACACACACACACACACACACACACACACACACACACACACACACACACACACACACACACACACACACACACACACACACACACACACACACACACACACACACACTCAGACACACACGCACGCACGGACGCACGCACGCAAACGTGAAAATATTTCTTTTTTATTTTTTACAAACTAATAGAATTTCCGCATAAATTAGTTCTTTCGTTCGCAAGATATAATTACTTAAGGAAACACTGTCACAAATCAAATTTCTATAACACTGGATTATACAACTTTTTTTGGTACTGAAGCGATTAATATGAAATTTATAAATGTTGTCGAATTGTTTCGAAGAAGCCAAAGTATTAAATTTGAGGTAGATAGATAGGTCTTTTATTAAAGGAGTAGTCCATTCAGGGTGTTATAGGCATCTGATTCGTGACAGTGCTCCTCTAATGTTTTATTCTATATTCCACATCATTTTTGCACAAAAAGTTACTAAATTTAAAATAAAATTTTTAATAATATACTCAATTTTTTCTTCTGCAGTGTAAATGATAAAAATAAATAATTAAACATTTTTGTTTCATGTGAAATGTTAGATGCTATAAAAACATATGATTAGTACAAGCATTTATTCTAATTTTTTTTATTCTATTCTCTATCGGATAAAAATTGCATTGCTGTAAAAAGAAACATTTATCCTAAATTTAACTAAAATAAATAGATAAAAATATTAAAAGTGTTAGTTTTCAATATTACACTTTTTACAACCGCCTTTTATGTTTAAATTTAATCATACAAAAGGTATATGACTTTTGGTGTTAGTATTGAAAGATTTTGTTTTTTCAAATTATTATAAATCTCTTTTGGCAAAAAATCGCAATAAAACTTGATAAATCAATAAAATCGATAAAAAATATCCTTGTTGTAGTTTGATAATAATTATTAAATATAATTGTCTGTCATTTTTACACGCCAATAGGCCATTTTCACATTTATTTTTAAATTAAAACCTTGATTTTATATGAAATTCATATGTTAGTGAAATCAAGTTTTTCGTAGTTTTTATGGGCTTGTCTTGGCGTTTTATCGTCTTAAATTAAAAATTTTCTACTTGGGGAGTATTCAGCCCCTCGCAAATCGTGCTAAAAAGACCCATTGGTGCTGTTCTGCTCCTTGACATTATTTAGGGGCTCTATTTACCCATATCCCCCATTTTCCTAAAATCCATGCTATACGTAAGCATATTTTGAAAATTAGCCAGGCTCACAAATGCTCAATACCAATTGGTACTCACATTTATTTAATTGTGAGTACTCAAGCTCAAACTCACGATTAATTTATTTGTGAGCACTAAGTAATGCTCAGCTCACAATTAAAAAATGGTGCTCAATGCATCCCTAGTTGTATGATAATTTTTTTTCACGATCAGCCCAAACTTTAACTAAAGGTAAACCCAACGTGGCTGCAACAGTTGTTCGCTGAATTAATAAATGCCCCTCATTAAGTATAACCATTCAAATCACGAGAATCTGACGTCACTTTATCAGGCAATTAGCTTCGATTTAATACCGAGTATTTGTTTGATAAAGTGACGTGAGATTCTTGTGATTTGAGTGGTTACGTAATGGGGTCATTTTTAATCCAAAGAACAACTGTTGCAGCCATGTTGGGTTTACCTTTAGGCTCAGTGTTTGATTGGGGTGATTTCTTCTATTTATTCTTTTAATTGAATACTATATATCAAGTATAATTAAGTTACACAAATTTTATTTAATTGTTTTTTTTTTTTTAAATCTGCTCTAATAAGGCTGATCAATAATTTTAACCAAAATTGCGTGTTGCTAAGCTAAGTTTTAGGGTATTAATGTCAAAAAATACATATTTTGGTAAACTGGTAAGTTAAGTCAATCCATCGAATATTCTCATCGCCGCAAACCTAATAATAAAATGATTTGATTTTTAGCAAGAAAATAGATACTAAAACATATAAAGTTAGCTATAATTGGATATGTGCACAGTTACACACAGTATTTTTAAAAAGAATATTTTACAGGCATCTTTAAATCTTTTCTATCCTTTAAATTATACTTAGCGTTTGGCTTGTGTTCGAAAGTCTTAAATTTTTGCGTTTTTACACTTTCTTAATCTTTATACGTTTTGTTTCTAGTTATGGGTTTGGAAATTTCCTCTCTTTTTGAAATTGCAACGAATTTGCTGAACTTGTTTTCAATTTAAGACGGCTAATATGTACTCAGAAAGGTTCTGCCTTTGGATTTGCTAATTTCTGAATTTTTGCAGTAGGCATTCAGACCTGTGCACTGCCCCCCGGGGTTTTATTGAGGGGGGCAATTCCAAAACGGGGCGGGGCACAGGGGGCAACTTTTTTGAAATGGGGGGGCAATAAAACGGGGGCAATCAGGGGAGAAAGAAAAAAAGAAAAAAAGAAAAAAAAGAGAAAAAAGAAAGGAAAAGGAGAAAAGGGACAAAAAAAACCAAAATAAGGCGAAAATAGGTCTAAATTGGTTTAAAATACATTGAAATAGGCTAAAAAACGCTTAACGGCTGAGATTATTGCTAAAGCTTCTTTTTCTGTCGTGTAATATATTTTTAGGCTTAGTTAGTGCTCTACCCTCATAAGCAATTGGCCTGCCCTTGCCATTCTCATTAAGTTGACTTAAAATTGCACCAATACCTTATTTGATGCATCTGTCATTTGTCATGAAATGGTTTGTCAAATTGAGGATAGGCCAGGATGCGCGCATTACAAAAAAGTTCTTTTAATTTATAAAACGCTTTTTCGCACTCTGGTGGCCAGTAAAAGCAAAAATATATAATAAAGGAAAAATGAGACACTTAGAACAAACTGCTTGTAAAAACCGGTTCCATTTAAATGGGACCTGGTCCCATTTAGAACAAACACTTAGAACAAACTGCTTGTAAAAACCGGTTCCATTTAAATGGGACCTGGTCCCATTTAAATGGGACCTTTGGATTTTGGTCTTATTTAAATTGGATCCCATTTAAATAAGTCCCATTTAAATGAAATCCCATTTAAATGGGACCTAATTAAATGGGATCCCATTTAAATAGGACCTATTTAAATGGAATCCCATTTAAATACGACCTATTTAAATGAGATCCCATTTAAATGGGATCACATTTAAATAAGTCCTATTTAAATGGGACCTATTTAAATGGGATCCCATTTAAATGGGATCCCATTTAAATGGGACCAAAATTGAAAAGTCCCATTTAAATGGGACCAGGTCCCGTTTAAATGGGACCTTTTTTTACAAGCAGTTTGTTCTAAGTGTGTCATTTTTCCTTTATTATATATTTTTGGTAAAAGGGTTTTTTTGTTAAAAGTTTACGTAAAGAATGACTAATTTAAGAAAATCCTTCATCACCGTTAATGATTTAATAACCCTAAAAAAGCTCTCAATTGCGTTTGATTTTTAGGTTGATGCTATTCTTTTACAACTTGAACTTTCCCCGGGTCGACCTTAACACCCACCCTCTTTAGAGACAATGTGTCCCAAAAATGTACCTCGGGTTTGGCTAAATCACACTTTTTTAATTTAAGTTTTAATTTGTAGGTTTTCAGGCGTTCAAAAACAGTGTTCAAATATTTTAAATGTGTTTTGAAATTAGGACCAAACACAATTAAATCGTCAATATAACCTAAAGCGCAATAACCTTGAAGTCCGAACAAAATAAATAGCATAGGGCGTTGAAAAGCAGCTGGAGCAGAACGTAACCCAAACGGCATTACAATAAACTTAAAAAGGCCTAAATGACATAAAAAGGCCGTTTTTTGTTTGTCAGTTTCAATTACTGGAATTTGCCAGTAACCTTGCGACAAGTATTAGCATTAATTTTTGTAAAACTAACGGAAAACCTGCGAGACCCGTCTTGTTTTCACAAGACGGATCAAAACGGTGAACGGTAGAAACAGTAACCTAAAAGTAAAAACGGTGAACTCCATGGGTTACTAGACGGTTGGATAACTCTTTCTTTAAGTATTTTTTAAACTAGGTCTTCAACAACCGCTTTTCCAGATTGAGCACACCGATAAGCACGCTGTTTAATAGGTGGATGGTCACCTGTATCTATAGAATGTGTCACAACATCACAATATCGAAGTTTCGAGTCTTTTGTGGCAAATAGTTCTTGATACTCACATAACAAATTAATAGGTTCTTGTTTTTGTTTCTCATTTAAGCCTGTCTTTGAAGGTCTAAATTGTTAGAAGAAACCGAACTAGTGATTTCGCAATTTAACTCTTGATTTAAACTCGAATTTTGATTTAAAATAGCACTTAACTCTGGTTCAAAAGCTGGGCAAGCTTCAGCTAAATTTGTGCCTTTATATAATGTCACAGGATAGTTATGAGGGTTAAAAATTGGTACCGGAACACTCTTTTCTTTTTTTGATCCGGAGTCGCATAGCATATACGCAGAAAAAAACCTTGTTTAATAAGTGATTCTTTTTACTTTCGATTAAAAAATCTTTTTGGTTTAAAAAAAAGTTTTTTTTGGCACAATTCCAGGCATGCCCGCGTTGACTATTTGCTCGCTGCGTGCCGGAATTACCGTTGTTTGTAATAGATAAACAGAAAAAACTCAAAATATAAATACAATTATGTACAAAAAATATGTCTTCCTTTTTTTAACACGAGTTTAAACTACCAAGGGTCCTTTTATCATTTTTTTTACTTTAACCCGGCCGGTTTGTCCTGGTTCTGGCTTTAACTTTTTTTATTAAAAAGCGCAAAGTCGTACGGTTTTAGCATGGACCAGTAATATTACATTACTTTACAAAAAGCTTTAAAGGTAGATAACAATACAAACATGAATTTTATATTCATAACTAAAACATACGTTTTTGCGCGCAGAGTAGCAACTATGATTAGATTTTTGTTTTTAATTTTACCAGATTCAAATTAAGCAATGTACACGTGAATAAACTTTTCACGATTAATAAAAAAAATAGCACCCAAATAGTTAGAGGTTCCTTCGAATATAAACTCATTTAACTATAAATCAAGTTCTTTATAATAGTTTTTTTTTTAATTTTGAGTTCAAAAAGCTACGGGCCCATAACTTTCCTACCCAAACAAAACACAACTTTGTGTTTTTGTAATTAATAATAATTTTAATCTGAGAAACTAAACGAAGGGCTAGGCCTAAAAAGGCTAAGCGCAATAAACTTTTATATTATTTTCTTTGGCTAGACCTGGAAAGGCTGAGCGCAAAAAGCTTTGATTCTTACCCGAAATCTACCTGGAAAATTTAGAAGTTTTCATTGCTGATTCAAAATCTTTAAAGGTCACTGCAACCAATTTAAATGTTGCAATGTGGGAGACTAGTATATTTTATATTTTCATTTATTTACAAAGTTGATTCAGGACACACAAATTATTAAGTATAACTATATACACATGACTAGTAATCGTTCAGGAGAGCCACTGAGATTATCACCAGTCACCAACTAACCAATATTCTTCTTTTTAGACCCTTTTATAGTCAAGATCTTAATCTGTTTTTCTTTGCATAATAATGTTGTCTAATCCGCGGAACTCTGATTACTACTTTGGGTTTCTTCAGTTTGCTTTACTTTAGAGGCTTAATTATTGATATTAGACTATTATCCGATTGTTTTGCGACTGTGGGAGACTAAAAAACTCTTGCAACATAGTTTTACTATTTATTTATGTTAATGACGCCATTGAATGTTTATGGACAAAATTATATTATTAGAAATTTTATTTTATTGTTAATACTGTTGTCTTTGCTGTTCACGAATTATAAGCTTTTTGTTACCTATCTTAATCTAATTTTTGATATCAAAATGATATTTAATAAACGAGCTAACTCGGTTTACCTCGACCAATTTACCTCGAAATTTTTTTTCAAAAGCCTAAGATTACGTTTTCCTAAGCCTTAGTGAAACCTAAAAAATCAAGCAAAAATTTTGTCAAATAAATTTATCGAAAGTTTTGCTTGATCTTCAGGTTTTGCTGAAGCTTAGAAACAGGAAGCCGTAGGCTTGAGTTATGAAATTAAATGAAATACTTTATTCATTTAAATTGACCAAGACATGACATTAATATATACGAAACACAAAATCACAATTAATGAGACAATTAAAAAACAAAAATTGATTTACACTAAAAACACGTCATTTTTAGTTCTTATACTGCAAAAATTACGATAACAAAAATTTGTTTAAGTTTTTAATTGTTTAGTGGTAACGCAAAAAAATTTTTAAAAAATAGAAATATTTTTATAAAGAAAGAAAAATGGAGAATAAAACCCCGAATAAATCAATATAAACGGTCAGTCAATGAATAAAAGGAGAGAACACAAAAGAGCCTAAAAGGCTTCTATTAAATTTCGTTAAACTTTTAAAATTTACTTCTTTAATTTTATTTTTAAAATGATTATAATCTTTAACTGTGATAATATTTTTTGTCAGAAAGTTCTAGTATCGTGTAGATAGAGACGCAAAAGTACTCAACACCAAATCATTTTTAGTTTTGATGGGGTATAATTTTTTATTATGATTATTTTTACCCAAAAAAACAGGCCCATTCATAAAAATCAGAAAATTTTAGATCCTGCATATTATTAATAATCTTAAATGTACGGAGGCCTTTAGTCTTGTTGATGATTAAAATTAAAACTGTTAGCTTGTTGCATGACGTTTTAAGACAGAAATAGGTAGTAAAATAGTTTTATTCTACTTTACCGTAAAGAAATAGGCGAGTTAAAATAGGAAGAAAAACCAACGCTTTTTAGAATATTTTTGATTTTATACAAAGCGAAACCAAAAAACAGTAATGAAATAATAGGCAATTTAGATTTTGGGACTGTTGCTAAAGCACAAGTAGATTTAAAACGCGTATCAAAAAACAAAATATCAAAAAACCTCGACACAAATTCTTGATCATAACCAAGGGCGTAGTCTGGGGGGGGGGTTATGGGGGTTGTAACCCCCCTTTTGGGCTGGCTGAGGTAAAAATTTGGGGGTCCTAAAAGAACAATTTTAAAATTTTTTCCGCTCAGCTCTCGACACTTATATACCTTTTTACAACTTTTAAGTGGTTTTTATTGAATTTCAAAGACAATTTTTTAAAATTTTTTCGTGCTGTCGCACGATTTTTAATGTCATACTTTTTAAACCTAAAATTTTTCTAGTTTAACTTAAAAAACAATGCAAATAACAGCAAAAAAATCACTTAGCGCGAAGCGCAAAAAATTTTTTACCCTTTTTAATGTCTTTTTTACGGTATTTTGAAAATTTGGAGTACAAACCCCTGCTACAACTCCCCCCTTTCCAAAAATTTGTATGGAGTACAATTCCCCCCCTTTCCGAAATCCTGGCCACGCCCCCTAATAATAACCATGCTTATTCACAAAAATATTTGTAAGAAATTCGAATTCATTTTTTAGCAAGAATAAATTAGTGCAATAGCGAAGCGCGCGCAATTTAAATGTATTGAGAGTTGAAAAAATATATTGGTTTGGAATAAACTGAGTATTTTGATATATACCTATTTGAATGGGTCGCTTTTCGGTAAACATTAATTTCAATCTTGTTTTTAAAACGTTTTATAAAACAATCAAGAAAAGGTTATTCGTAATGAGGTTCAACATGAAATTCTTAACGAGATTCATAATGAGATTCAATTTCAGAGATAAAACGTTATTCAGTAGCAGATAAAAACTCATGAAATTCATTTTAAAAGACGCGTAAAAATGCATCTTTATCAGCAAAAATATATAATAAAGGAAAAATGAGACACTTAGAACAAACTGCTTATAAAAAAAGGTCCCATTTAAATGGGACCTGGTCTTATTTAAATGGGACTTTTTGATTTTGGAGTACATCGAACCCCCCCCCCTTCACCCAAAAAAATAGACAAAAAACAAAAAAAGCCATGGATTTTAACAGAAAGATAAAAAAAAATGTTTGAAAATTCTTTTTTTTAAAATTTTTAGCCGTTTCTGGCGGGCGTATTTTAATTTGAGGTTTCATAAAAATCTCGAAAGTCTGTCTATTTATGGTTAACCCTGGCTGGCCCTCTCTGCAAATAATATACAAATACATCAGTTTTGTAACTGATATGTTAGTTTCAAATATAGAAACAAAAAGGAGTAGTATTTTTTACAGTCCCCAACATAAAAAATACAATTCATCGTAGCAAATTTCTTTTTTGAAAATTAGCTCAATTCATCTTGTGGTCAGAAATAAATTAACGTTAAAACTCTGAATTTTAATGTAACGTTTAATTTAACGTTGATGTATTGCTATCTAAACTTTCTTGCTGCAAAATATTATTACAATCCGTCTGTTTGAATATGAATTAAACTGAAATAGCTCTCCTAATTTATTAAAGATACCCTGTCAAAGCAGATCCACAAAAATATGGCTAAAGCTCCAAAAGTAATATTTTACCTTCAGATATCATGCTCTAAAACTCTGGCAATTTTAATAAGAGCCCTAGTTTCTTACCACTTATTAAAATAACTTAAAATTTTTCACCCTTTAAATAGATATACGTTACGTCTACGTTTTTACGTTTTGAGCAACTCATAATTTTTAGTTAACAATAATTTTTTTAAGAATTAATATTCGGTATTTTTTAAATTATTTAATAAATTTAAAAAAAACGGACAGAAATCCGGATTTGCCAATTTTTTTGGTGCTTTGAATCTTCGGAAAACTTTTTTAAACATTTATTATTAACGGCGATACATTCGAAAAACGTCATTAGATAATTATTCACAGCAATTTATTTATTTATTTGGTATTTCATTCTCATATTTTAAAAACAAAATATAATTTTTACAGATTTATTTTGTTTTAAACTATTAACTGAACCTTTACAAAATTCTGAAAGCAATAAATATTTTAAATTGCATAACAGCAATAAATATTTTAACAGTCCTGAAACACTTTTTTAAATATTGATTTTTATAAAAAAATGGACTTACTTTTTGCTTTTGGAATTTTTAAAAATGTATTTCATACATTAATGTTTTTTTTATTAATTCGCATTAATTCATAAATTGTGTCTTTTTATTACACAAGAAGCCCGTGTCAGCCATACGGCTGACAAATAATTTTTTTCGGCATTTTTTATATTTATTTACTTTTTTTTTCAAAATTCCACCTTCTATGCCATTCCCGTGACTGTAAGCTTTACAATGATACCTGAGTTAACCCGCACTTCATTTTGTCGTTGGAGGAAGGGTCTTTCCCTCGTTTGGTGAAAATATGTTGTCCAGCATAAAGATGTCCATGTTATTTTTTTACTAATTTCAACCCCCTTATGATGCTCCCTGAACTATATGATTTACCCATAATATCTTATTTACCCCTTCCAATCTTTTTTGTGATTGGGGAGAAAGGTCTTTCCCTCTTTGGTAAAATATGTTTCCAGTATAAAGATGTCCATGTTATTTTTTAAAATTTCAACCCATTTATGACATTCTCCAGACTGTAAGCTTTGCAATGATACCTCATTTAGCCCAATCCGTTTTGTGGTTGGGAAAAAGCCCCCCTCCCTTGGTCAAAATGCGTTGTCCTGCAAAAAAATGTCCTTGTTATTTATTTTTTGAAACATTAACCCTTTTATGACATTCCTTAAAACTTAAGTTTTGCAATGATATCCCATTTAGTTCAATCCTTTTCGTGGTTAAGGAGAAAGTTTGTTGCCCCTTTTAGTCAAAAAACGTTGTCCAGCATAAAGATGTCCATGTTCATTTTTTCAAAAACATGATATTCTGGCTTTACATTGGCAAATTACTCTTACCAATAAGTTTGAACCAATTCGAAGATAAGAAATTTTTCAGCTTTCAAAATTCATAGGGCCCTGTTTTTGTGAAAATGTCTTGTCCAACCAAAAGATGTCCATGCGATTTTTTTAATTTTAATCACTTTATGACATTTCCCTGTTTTTAAGCTTTGCA
>JASAMX010031518.1:30000-33603 GCA_030248175.1 Microlaimidae sp. YZB2_3
GCATAAATTGGAATATCTTCGCAGGACGCAACAATCTTTTGGTGCTATAAAATCCTAAATATTTTTGTTGATGTGAAACGTCCATATTTTTAAAAATTTTTCTAACTATTCCAAAACTCGTACAAATGGAGAAAAAATGCTAAAGATATGTCAAAAATAAACGTAAGAAAGCACTATTTTTCAGTTATAGTATGCTCTCGGTGGAATCAATTTGATAAGTCAATTGTCTCAGCTAAGTAATATGGCTTCAAAAAACTTTTTGTCAAAAAATTGGCGAATTTTGACATTTCCAAG
Organism: Microlaimidae sp. YZB2_3; assembly: GCA_030248175.1. Lineage (NCBI taxonomy): Eukaryota > Metazoa > Nematoda > Chromadorea > Desmodorida > Microlaimidae > Microlaimidae sp. YZB2_3. Next base: position 30,295 of record JASAMX010031518.1, read on the forward strand.
TTTCATTCTGTATATTCCTAGTATTTGTTTGAAGAAAATATAAGTATTATATTACCTTGTATGGATTTTGTTTTTTCAAAATTTTTTTAACTTTTAACCATATTCTTGTCTATGATGACTAAAGATTAATTCCATCAGGGTGAAAATAGCAGGGTGTTCAAGTAACCACTCTTTCTTCCAGAAAATATTATGTGCACAAAAAAACATGTGACGCAACTAAATAACGATTGGTTACACAACCATTGGCAACTTTTTAGAATTTTTTTTGCTGGGGTTTTATTCTTTATTTCTTTCTGGCAGAAAGCGGTTACGTCCTTAATTTCAGCCTGAAAGACTTTATCTTTAGTTTTGAATTAAGGTTTTTAGTGTAGGAGATAAGTACAATGACAACAGGCGCCAATCATATGTGGGAAGAAAATTGAGAAACAGCGAGCGACCAGTATATTTTACGGTTTTTTTTTTGTAATATTTATTGGTTTAAAATTTCGCCCCCTTCTTTTAAAAAATTCTAAAATACTTCTTAATATTACAAAAGCAAAAGCATTTTTTTGGCATTTTTATAATTATTTGCTGCTTCTTAGATAGGGCGCGCTTGCTTCTCTTTAATTTAATGCTTTAATTACAGAAAATGCTTCTATATAAAAGTTTGGAATGGACTTTTTAAAATTAATTTTTAAATTTTAAATAGTTTTACACCCAGAATATTATAAAAACCTGTGTAGTTTTGAAATTAGTTTTTTTTAAGTTAACTTTATTTTTGCTATTTCAAAATCATTGTTCAAGAACATATTTTACTGATGATTTCCAACTATTGTAAGGTTAAAAGTTAAACAAAATTTTGAAAAAACAAAATCCATACAAGGTAATATAATACTTATATTTTCTTCAAACAAATACTAGGAATATACAGAATGAAACTTGGAAAATGTGAAAATTAGCGGGATTATTTTTTCGACAAAAAGTTTTTTGGAGGCCCATTTACTTAGCTGAGACAATTGACTTATCAAATTGATTCCACTGAGAGCATACTATAACTGAAAAATAGTGCTTTCTTACGTTTATTTTTGACATATCTTTAGCATTTTTTTCTCCATTTGTACGAGTTTTGGAATAGTTAGAAAAATTTTTAAAAATATGGACGTTTCACATCAACAAAAATATTTAGGATTTTATAGCACCAAAAGATTGTTGCGTCCTGCGAAGATATTCCAATTTATGCTTAGTAAAATTATATCCTCTAAGTGAAAGTAAAAAAAAACAAGTTTTGAAGCTAAATTACGATTTTTAAAATTAATCTCTGAATTTTAAACTGAAGTTTATTTTGTAAATTGTTTTGAAATTCAGAAAATTTTATTATGATTTTATTGTGATAAACTTTATCGCAAAAATTTTTGCAATACTTTTTATTACGTGCAGTAATTGTTATGTATGTGTTTTGTAATTTCTTTATTTTTGTAAGTTTCTAATGTTTAAGTATATTGTGAGCGCGCCAGTGCATTGTCTGCTAACAAAGGGATTTGAGTTCTGGATTAACCAACCGTCTACAGTGAGTGAGCTTTTGCTGTCTTGCCACTTTTGGCATTAAGATGCTTGTGGTGTAGATGTTTATGGGGCTCTGCTGCTTCGCTTCCCTTAACGTTAAAGATGAATACAATTTGTTTAGATAATTTTTTTATTCACTCTAAAAAAAGGTCAAAGTAAAAATCGGCTTTTGTTTCTAAAGGCCTTTCAGTCCACACATTTGTCCGTGGAGGAAAAACTTGTCGTGAAAGTAGTTTTTAACCCCTTATTTTAAACTTTATCTATAAACCACAAAAACTACATCATGAAGGCAGGAGGAAAAAAATTGGGAACGTGTGGAACCAGAGTTGACTGATTTGCTATCCCTTTATTTTGAAGATTGAGTGTGCCGTCAATAGATGTGTGTGTGTGTTTCTTGAATAGTGTAGATTTTGTTATAAAATTCATACCGTTTGCTCGACTAATTACATTGACATTTAAGCTCACATTCTTGGCCTAAAAAGCCATACATTAAAAAGTTAACACAACACACAGATTAACTGTAATCCATTGCATCACATACCTCATAATTTATGATCCGACAATCCAGATTCAAACCAAGGACCTATTGATCGAAATGTTCCTACAATAAAACCACAATCCAAAGTCTATTTTCAAAATAATATACAAATTTAAAAACTAAAATTTCAAAATCTATAAACTATTTTTGATATCACCTCATTTAGCTTCAAAACTTGGTTCTTTTTTATTTTCTCACTTGTAGGGGCCTATTTCATAAAGATTTTTTTAATTGTAAATTAATGAACGCATTTAACTTTTTACTTTTTTAATCATGGGTGGCGCGGGAGCGCCACGGGGCAATTTACACCCATCGCTCCGCGCCAATGGTGAGCTGAGAACGTGATGGAGAAGTCTGAAATTCAGAACCTTCTTCTTCTTCTTCTTCTTTCTTCTTCTTCTTCTTCTTCTTCCTTCCTATTATTCCGACGCTCCATTCTTAAAAACGATATTCCTCATTCGTTACTGATTAAATCAGAAAATAAACATGGGCTCATTATAAAAGAAGAAGGAATTACGCAACTTTCCCAGGAAGCTCTTTTTTCATTTAGGTCCTTTTTACCGATTTATTGATCAAAATAAAAAATTGAAAAATAGACAAAATAAAAAACTTCCAACCGCACAATAACAGCCTTTTGGCAACAATAAGAATTGTACAGAGCGGACAAACAACATTACCTCATAAAAACCGCACAAAAACAACAAAAAAGTTTTAATTGGTGGCAGAAACGGCGCCAGTTCCCAGCGCCATGTACTTCAACCGCGCGAAAAACCGCAAAAACAACAAAGTAGTTTTTTTAATTCTTGCATTACCGATGACAAAATTAATTCAAATTTTTATTAAAAAAATAATAATAAGGTGAGCGTCGGTGGCGGGGGGGCGCCGCGCGGCGGTTCTCATCGATGGTGCGGGGTGGCAAATCCAATTTAACCCACCGGCACCACGCCAACTATACTTAAACAACGTGAGTAAATTTTGTTATTCATGTTCATCATAATTATTATTATTATTATTATTACTTTAAAAATTATAATTGCAATCATTGGCGCACGCCGTGGCGCCAACTATTTAAAAAAAACGTAGTCAAATTTTTTCTGGAGCGCGTCTGTTCCACGTAACTATAATTAAACAACGTGGGTTAATTTTGTAATTTAAATTCATCTTCTTCTTATTATTATTTTTTAATTTATCTCGGCAACGAAATGATTATAAACATATGTCATTGCGCA
>JASAMX010031519.1:0-18169 GCA_030248175.1 Microlaimidae sp. YZB2_3
ATGACAGAAAGGTATCGAAGGGGATTTTGACTGTAAATGTAGGCCAGACAAAAACGTACGCCAAAAAATGCTTAAAAATTTCTTACGAGATACAATTTTAAATAAACAAAATAAAATGTGATTATAACACATTATAGAATAATGTCCCATAGAATAAACTGAATAGAAATTTAAAAAAAAACTTACTAATAAAACGTACATCTTTGCAAATTTACTTGTATCACTTAAATTTAATTTTTAATTTACAAATAAACGTTTTTTTTTAATTTTTAACAGTAAAATGTAGAAGTTAAATCAGGAAAATACGGCTTGTTACTGGATTTATGAATTATTATTCAATTTACTTTCAATTCGTGTATTATAATCAAAAATATATAACATAATAATAAAGAAAAAAAATATGTGATTTCATATATTTCTCAAACACATTGAGTGCTCTTATTAAAGCACGCCCTAATAGAGCGCGCTCTTATTAGGGCGCGCCTTAATTAGCACATCATGGCCCTAATAAGGGCGCGCCCTTATTAGCGCACTTATTGATTTTCAAAAAAAAAGATTATTTAAAAGTCTGTTTTATGCGAGTTTTATCGTCGCTGCGTGACTCAGTGGTAGTGATTCGGCCTTGCGCTAAGCAAATAACCGTTTCGAATCCCGCGGACCGTAGATTTTTAAAGTTTTTTTCTTTACAAAAAATTGTCAATCTTATTTTTTGTTTTATTATTTTTCTTTTAATTTAACATGAGTAGCCCATCAAAAAAATAGTCGTTTCTTTTTGTTACTGTGTTTTGAAAATTATACTTATGGCATTTGGTGCACCATAACAATAGAAAACTAACCTAAAAATTTTTAAATGTTAATCCTGTTGAAATATGAGCTAAATACTCATGACAAATTTAAAACTAATTCGTTTAGTGTTAGTTTTGTAAAAATGAATAAATACTTACTTTATACTTGCTTTTTTATGATAAGATTCATTTGTGCATTAAATAAAATGCGAATAGTCAGTTTTAATTTTAAAGAAAAAAAATATAAGGGAGCACGGAAACGGAACAGTTTTTTTTAAAGAAAATTGATTTTACTACGAGGGTCCTAATTATTTAGGGTCATACCATAATTTTCAGCAAAATAAACTTTTCACACTTTTTCCATTTGAACAAAAACTAAATTGGATTGCTAAACTACTTAATTGTTATGGTGTACTAAATGCAAGTATAAATTCTAAAAAGCCATAACAAAAATAAACGACTATTTTTTTGGTGGGCTACTTATGTTAAATTAAAAGAAAAATAATAAAACAAAAAATAAGATTGATAATTTTTTCTAAAGAAAATAAATTTTAAAAAAATCAACCGTCCGCGGAATTCGAACCCGTGAGTTGTTCAGTGGTAGGCTGAATCACTACCACTGAGCCACCGCAGCTCCGACACGGTTGCATAAAACAGACTTATAAATAATCTTTTTTTTTTGAAAATCGATAAGTGCGCTAATAAGGGCGCGCCCTTATTAGGGCCATGGTGTGCTAATAAGGGCGCGCCCTAATAAGAGCGCGCTCTTATTAGGGCGCGCTCTAATAAGAGCTCTTACACGCCCTAATAAGGGCCCCCTTTCAGAAACAGGGCCCTAATTAGCACATCCGAGTGCCCTAATAAAAGTGCGCTCTTATTAGGGCGCGCCCCAATAAGAGCACTCAATGTGTCTGAGAAATATATGAAGTCACATATTTTTCCTTTATTATTATGTTATATATTTTTGTTATAATTACCCTTTCATAATTTTTTGTTCAAAAATTGTTTTTCAATAGAAATTTTCGGAAATTTTTTAATGCCCGGTTTTACTCGCCTCCTTTTTATAAACATTATTTTACAAAATCCTCTTAAAGACCTTTCTGTACTTTTGAATCCGGTTTTATTTGCCTCCTTTTTATAAATATTATTTTACGAAATCTTTTTAGAGACCTTTCTCATTTGGATTTTTGTCGTAATTTTTAATATTGAGCGATATTTCATAAGGTTCTCAAAACCCAGTTTATTTTGTTAATGGAGCCAAAACTTATGGGATACTTTTAGTGTTGTAAAAAGTTACTTTTACTTTTACTTAAACTAATAAAAGTAACGGATTTTGGATTACTTTTACTCGATTTTTAAATTTGACTTGCTTTTATATTTACTCCTACTCCACTTTTGAAATTTCAAATACGTTAACTTTTTACTTGACTGGGATTTTTTTCTGCAAATACTTAAATTATTTTAAGTAAAATTTAAGTGGTTTCAGTAAATAGATTTCCTATGGGCTTGTTGCCAAATGAGTAGCAGAAAAAAGTTTGTTAAGCCGCTAACACGCTAAAAACCAAATATTTAAAGAAAAAAACTTATTAAAATTAAAATTTATACATAAATCTTGCAAAAAAACTTTGGAACATAGCCCTAGAGCTCGGAAAACTAGTGTTTTGCCCCGTTTCAAAATTAGTTTGATTATACTTTTACTTTTATTTTTACTAAAAAAAATTAGGTCTTGTTGTTGCTTTTACTTTACTTAAATAAAATTTTGACCGTTACTTTTACTTTACTTTGAAAAAATTATCAATTACTTTTACTCTTACTTTACTTAAATTAGAATTGTTCAAAATATTTTTGCTTAAAAAATGGGAAATCATTACTTTTGACAACACTAATACTTATACTTTCAAAACACAACGGATAAAAAAGTACTAACAATGCTGATGGTATAAGTTAAATGGCTTTGAAGTCGCTTATTTTTGAAGCGGAGTTCTGAAGCTCGGCAACTCTTTTAAATGGCTGGAGCATCAGGGTGTAGGAACAACACTAGTGCGTAATCAACTGGGCTGTGTAAGTAACTAAGCTTTCACACTGATTTACCTGTGAGCTCTTTTTTATGCGCAAATCAAACGGCACATACATGTAGCCGATCTGACAAAGAGAGACTTACATATGTATTACTGATGATGGATTCCAGTGGTATTCGAAGCGTCTTATATGTATGTACTCAATAAATGTTTTATATTTGCCTTGTTTTGCAATAATCATGGTTTGATTTTCCCAATGGGAAACCTGTTGCTGACAGGGAAGGGGTTTAGATGTATTACTGATAATGGATCCCAGTGGTATCTAAAATTTTTTATGTCTATGTGCTCAATAGACGTTTTAACTTTATTTTTATTATCGATTATTATTTTACTTATTAATTTTAAACCTATTGGGAAGGAAGAGTTTATACGTCACCTGAACTCGCAAGTGTAACCGGGACGGCAGCTGCTAGGATCGTTTATAGTGCAGCTTTGAGCCTGATTCCCGGCTACGTACGGACGTCCCGGGGATGGACAAATGTTCATCGCAAAATTGGCCATTTTTTTAGCAGGCGGAGAGCGTTGGGACTGAAAAACTATCGGCGGCTAAAGAAAACAAAAAAAAATGGATCAATTGGCTGTATAATAGTATAGTTTATTGTATTTTTACCTAAAATAGGTACAAACCTATAAGCATTAAAAATATTTTGGGAGAGAATCTGAGAAACAAGTGGACAAGATCAAAAAGGTCAATCAAGGCTTTACATTATTTTAGCCTTAATCAAATCATTTGATTTGAAGTTGGATAAAAATCAAATATTTTATAATCGTTTGTTTATCTGTTGTTAAATTGGTAAAATAAAAACACTAAATTACAAAATACGGCTTCCGAATATAAGACCCAAAATTTAAATTACAAGGAAAGAACACCCGTTTAAAATTTTTTACCACCGTTTTGAAACAAGTGCCTGTTTTTGTTTAAAGACTCCATGTGAGTTTCCAAACATTCTTCGAATTTGCAAAATTTGAGAATTATTGTGCATTTTAAAAAACAGTCTTTGCGAAACACATGTGTGAAGGAAATCCCATGAAAAAGATTTACCCAGGTGTTTTAAATTGTCTAAATAAAGTCTTAATGAAACTGTTTGCTTACAATAAAATTTTAGAAATAGGGACTGCAAAAATTATTCTAGAAAACTTGATAAATTCTTTAATTTTTTATTAGAAAAGCGTTGAAGAAAATACTGAACGTACTAAAACTAAAGTGTTCCAGGCTGAAATTGAGGGCGTAACCGCTCGCCGCCAGGAAGAAATAAACAATAAACCCGCGAGCGAGAAAAATTAAAAAAAGTTTTCAGCGGTTATGTAACCAATTATTATTTAGTTGCGTCATGTGTTTCTCTGCACGTGATATTTTTTCAAATAACGAGTGGTTACTTTACCACTCATCTATTTTCACCCTGATAGAATTTATCTTTAAGCGTTCAATCAGCAGCTGGCAACCCATACTTGTGTAAATTTAGCGAAACTGTAATTAAATTATTTGTTACCTGAAAAATCCAAGAATTATCATAATAGCCCCTGTTTTTTTTGGTTAATAATTGTACGAGTCATAATAGTTTTTTTACAATATTATTTTGTGATTCAACCATAACTTTAAACCTTATTTACAAAAATCCTAAATTTTATTTCGGCACCTGGTTGTTTTAATGGCCGTTTTGACCAAATAATTTACTGAACAACCAATCAGTGCGCTTTTTTTAAATAAATCAGCGCGTTGAATCGTCTCTGAATAAGCATTAGCTAATATTGTTTTGTTAAACTCAAATAAAGATTTACAAACAGCTTTACTTATTTTTTTTAAAAACAATTTCAAAAGCACTTACTGTAGGCTTCATTAAAACTTTCCCCGCCGCGTTATTGGAAAGAATTTCCCGTTTGGAACAGCAGGAAAACCAGTTATTTACACTACTGTAACGACACTCATATTCCGGCGGGCAAGCTGCCAACAACAGGGGCGAACATTTTAGGGTTTTCCCGTCGCTGGACACAAGTGGCTCACTGCGAGTAGGGCAGTCGGAAAAATCTCCTAAAATAATGATTATCTATTCTATTATGGTATATATACAATGCTATAAGTAATACTGGATGCAAAAAACGTTATACCGCCATTGGATAAAAATATTCATGTGATAAATATATTCAATCAAAAGTTAATTAGAAAATTAATCAAAAGTTCAAACGGTTTTATTAAAATGGCTATTTATCTATAACACTGTTATCATTTTTCAGTGAACGTGAATTTTACAATTCATATCTTCTGTTTATAAATCCACTTGTCATTTTTTCCAAAAAAAATAACAAAATCAAAAGCGGTCGTTATAAAAATTCTAACATACCTTGCGCTACACAAATTTTACCTATGTAATACTTGAAAAATTATATTCTGAATCAACAAAAGTAATAAATCAATACTTAGCAATTCATAACTTTTTTAACAAAAAATGGGAATTCAGTAGTAGAAAATCGAATTTTGAAACTAAAAAGATCGGCCAATTTTTTCGCATCCAATTCTGTTCCTAAAGCTAAAGTCTTCCAGGCTGAAATCAAGGGCGTAACCGCTCTCCGCCAGGAAGAAATAAACAATAAACCCCGTGAGCGAGAAAAATTAAAAAAAAGTTTTCAGCGGTTATGTAACCAATTATTATTTAGTTGCGTCATGTGTTTCTCTGCACGTGATATTTTTTAAAAAAACGAGTGGTTACTTCACCACTCAGCTATTTTCACCCTCATAGAATTTATCTTTAGTTAAAGCTTCAAGTGCAGAGCCTTTTGCTTCCAAGCTTTAAAGTCCTCAAGGCTCAAATGCACAGATAGGACTGGAATTTATTTCCAACTATTCAAGATATATTGATAAATTTTTTTACTATTTATAGTAAAAGTAGCTTCATAACACACAATTGCATACGCTATATAAAAAAATATTTAAAGTTTAGAGGTTGCATCTATAGTAAATTGGAAAAATAAGCAGAGTAAAGTCGGCCTTGCGTTTCCTGTTTTATGCGAAATAAAAAAACTTTAAAAAACATTTTAACGCCTTGGTAGCCCGTATTTAAAACAAACACAAATGTATGTCTAAAACTATTAAAATATAAATTTTTGCCATTTACACAAAGAATACAATAATTTTTTTAAAGAAAAAGTAGGAAAACTAAAGCATCATCAAGACTTTTCAACAACGTGCTATCATAGCACCTAGTTAACACGCGTTTTAATGGACCAGCCCCTGGTGTGTGTATTACGGGTGTGCATTGCCGGGAAATTTCATTTTAGCCGCGCCTTAGCTTTAGTACTAAAGGTTCAAAAATCGTTTAGCCTTAGCTTCAGTACTAAGCCTAAAAAAGGCGTAGTACTAAAGCATTTTAGCCTTAGCTTTTGCCAAACTGAAAAATATGGAAATGTTCCTAAATTTTAAAAATTATCTCTTTTTAAGGTAATTCTTAGCATTGCAATGTTAAATTTACAGTAAAAACTCAACACTAAAGACGTTTTTAACATTTATTGCATCAGGTTTTAGTTTTATATTTTAAAAATATTATTTTTAGGGTTAATTTTACAGTTTTAAAGTTGTTCTTTGAATTGTATTCCAGTTTTATTATAAATGTTAACAGATATATCAAAAATGGTTAACTATCAAGAATAGTTTTCTGAAATGAATATCTAAAGCAACAAAACATTTAACCAACATTTTTTATTTAAAAAACTGCATAATAAACCTTACAAAATGCCCATATGAAATAGTAAAAATAAGATTATTTTAATATTAAGCACTCAAAAATACTTCAAAAGCAAAAAAAACAGTGTTTTCTAATGCTTAAACAAAAATAAGAAATACAAAAAATAAAACCCTAGATTCATAGCACCTTGAAACCAAAATTCGGTTTAATCGCTTTAATTAGCATTATTGTTCAAAATATTCACTCATGTTTCTTTTAAAGTAAAAATATAGTATATTCAACGTTATATAAGCATAGTTTTTTGGCAGCTAAGAGAGAGGGAAGGGGTTGCGGTGATTGGTTACCGGGGGTAAATTGTATTTTGAATTCTGGGAAGGATGTATGAAAAATTTTGAAATCTAGAAGAGGGTCAGGGTTTGTTATGTGAGTTTTCAAAACAAAATACTCTAGAGGTGTCAGATATAATATTCTGAAGGAGAGCCAGGTTAAAAAAAAGAGAAATTTTCTGAGGAGAACTCGATTTTTGTCTAGGAGGGGGGTCCAAAATTTTGAGGTTAAAGGGCCCCATCGTACCTCTCCACTTCATGGATAGAAATCTCATTAAATAATGATGTTTTTGATTGGTGAACACTTTTTTTTTTGTTTTTTTTTCATTTTTTGGTCAATCATTTTTGGGTGATTTTCCATTTTCCTGGCAAAAGCTAACGTTTTTCCGGGCCCATACTTTTTGCCGAGTTTTGCCAGCTAATTTCAGTTTAGCCGCGCCTTAGTTTTGGTACTAAGTCTAAGAAAACCCCTTAGTACTAAAGCACTTTAGCTTTAGCTTTAGTACTAATGACACCGGTAGTGTGTATGTGATCTCCTCGCCCTATTGATACACCAGCAACAATTGCCACTTTTGTAGCACTAGCGCGACGCGAATTGTAATATAGTTGTACATACTTTTTTAAAAACATTAATTGTATGGAAGAAAGATGAAGTTCCTTAAGAAGGAAGTTTGAATACTTTTTTAGTTTTTATAAGCAAATAAACTAGAAATTTTAAGGTCTAAATGGGCTTAAGTTTCAACCAGACGGCTTCTATATAAGAGCTTATTGCAGCTGCACAATTTTTGCGTTTGAAGCTTTGGAAATCCCCTTGATCCCCGTTGACCTACGCTGAGAGATCTTATTATCCATCTGGGTAACGCTCCAGTAGTGGTTACTGTTCTCGTAGTACTTGCTGAATGCGAAATACCTACTATACTCGTAAGAAGATGCTAGAATGGGGAATTTTAGATTTAGTAATTTTATAAAAACAGATAAATTGGAAATTTTAAGCTCAAAAAAGGCTTAAGTTTCAGCCAGACGATTTACACTTGAGAGCTCAAGCTGCATATGTTTTAGGTTTAAAAATCCAAAAGTTCCTGGGTTATGGCCGACTCACCCTCGAGTTTCCGATAGCGCCCCCTGGCGATGTCGCAGTTTTCGCTGACATTTGCGTTGGGGTCGTTCCTGGTGTGCGGGATTTCTTCGCCCATCTGGGTGACGCACCAGCAGTGGTTGCTGTTCTCGTAGCACTGGCGCGACGCGAAGTACTTACCCGCCTCGTCGCATTTGGGTATAAACTTGGCGCGAAATTCCAGAAGCACGTTACTTCCTGAAATTTTAACAAAAAAGGTCAGTTCACGCATTGATGTTAAGCGAGAAGTGCTAAGCGTCTAATCAATTAAAACAACTATGTCCCTGGACTATGGCATGATAGAATTTAAGTGTAAGCATACCACTTTAAAAAAAATTTGTAATGAAATATTATTGTTTACAAGAAAAAACTAATGTTTAAAATTATAGCATGGCGCTGCTGTTGCTTTTCTTAGTTATAGTATAAGTACGGGTACTGGACACGAGGGTACTGGACACAAAGGTACTGGTCTTAAAAAAATTGCGTTCACCACAACCTCGTAACAAAAGCGACTCATTATGCAAGGGGGACACGGGGGTACTGGACACGAGGGTACTGAGAAGAAAAAACATAACCTCCCCGGAAAAAGGAGGGTGGAAAAAACAGAGGCGTGTAAAAAAAAAAAAATCTATTAGGTTGGACACCCTCAAAAAAAGATAAAAAAAAAAAACATTAAAACATTTTCATGTAATTTGTCAAACAACTATGTCCCTGGACTACGGCATGATAGAATTAAAGGGAAGGAAAACCCCTTTAAAAAAAATTGAAAGAAAAAATAATGGTTAACAAGAACAAACAAATAAAAAAATAGCAGCACGCCGCTGCTGCTGCTCTTCGTGTATAGAAGTAGGGGTACTGGACACGAGGGTACTGGACACGAAGGTACTGGGCTTAAAAAAATTGCGTTCACCACAACCTCGTAACAAAATCGATTCATTATGCAAGGGGGACACGAGGGTACTGGACACGAGGGTACTGACGAGAAAAAACATAACCTCCCCGCATAAAGCGGGATAAACTTATTGCATAACAATAGTTTGTTTAACTTAAAAATCATTTAGTTTGTTTGACTGACTTATAAAAGATTATAAAAATAAACATTAAAACATTTTCGTGTAATTTGTCTACATTTTCGTGCATTTTTTTAAAAATAATAACTAGCTTTAAAAATGCTGAGAAGCTATGAGACGACTCAAAAGATAATAAACATTAAGGTGGCTGTTATGCTTTGATTGTGCTGTCAAAACATTTTTGTGGGCATTTTTTGTGTTGTGTTGAAAAAATGAATTATTAATAATGCCTTCGAAAAAATAACTGCAAAAATAAATGCAAATAATTCTGCTATTAATAACCTTGCAAAAACATTTTAGTAAAATATTTTCCGAAAAACAATTGCTTGCCTTTTTTAACAGTAAATTATTCGGTATTTTTTAAAAGCACACTATTATTAAAATATTATGATAAAGTTTATTTTAATTTTTGGCTTTTGCTTAGGCTTAGGAAAATAAAGTTTACCGTGCAATGGTAGGGTTTTGAAGACTCCCAAAGATTCGCTGTTGGATTATTTTACTCACGACTATACTTAGATTTAAATGCATAAAATATCATACATGAAAAATCTAACAATAGTATGTTTTTGGGTTTTAAAGGCACATTTTGTTTGCCTTGTTTTTAATCATCAACATATGTTCAAGTGAATTCCCTAAGCTAGAGTGAAATAAAAAAGGCAAGAATTTATTTTTTTATAATTTTACTAGTGAAATTTTTATTTGCAGAAGTTATTTTTTCCAAAGATTTTATCACAAAAACTCAATTATTTTAATCAAAAGTCGATGAAAAGAGTCTAAATATAGAAATGACAGCAAAAAACTGCAATTCGCTTGGTATTTTCATTTTATACGAAGATATGTTTTAGAAAAACCAGTAATCAAATAATTTCTTGGCGTTCTCATCCCACTTATGAATGTTTAATATTAATTCTTTAGTTTTTTGCAAAAGCAGGGTTTAAAGCTCCAGAGCTTCAGAGTAAGCTTTAAACATTATCATTGTTTTTATTAAAAAGCTATGGTGTAAATTGTGTGTAAAATGACCTTTAAAAATTTCGTGTTTAATTAGTATGATGTTTTTTAAACAATGTAGTTTGTTATTAAATTGCATTATATTTAACCAAGAAAAATGATATGTAATATTTATAATTAAACACGAAACGACTTATGTAACGTTTTGTGTTTGTCTACGCATTCAAACGATTAAAATTTAGTTTAGCTCATTCAGTTGAAAAAATTTACATATTTGTGGCAAACGTATTTTTTCTTAGCTCAGTACCCTCGTGTCCAGTACCCTCGTGTCCAGTACCCTCGTGTCCAGTACCCTCGTGTCCAGTACCCTCGTGTCCTAGAATCATAAGTACAACACAAGAAAAAATATTAAAACCAGGCTTAACCGGTCTGAAATCACACACCGCACCCCGCAAGACGGGCAAATACAAACGACGAAAAAAGAAAGAGCAGGGTAGGAAGGGGGGGAAGAAGCTTTATAGAACCCAGAACAGCTTCCGTTCCATCAGGGGCTATCTGAAAAAAAAAATAAAACTAAAGAAAGCTCCACTAAAAATAAAAACACAGGATCTTGGTGAAGAAGGCAGACGAAAGTTTAAGAAACAGTTGTGACGAAGTATGATACAAGTAGGAACAGGAAAAGATCCAACGGAAACAACAAAACTTAGAAAAAAAACACCTACCAGCTCTGAGCTCCCCTTCCCTTTTTCCGCATGATGGCAAAACAAACGCCAAATGCGCAGAAATCTCTAGTTTCTGTGGGGGTGCAATCATTATCGGATGTGCAGCGTTTTGTGGCTTCTGTGCCATCAAGGCAATCTAACTGTAAATTATGTTTTGCAAAAGCGCAAGTTAAATTAAAAACAGAAGCAATTTTGGTTATGAAGTATTAAGTAATATTTTTAACAGCACCGTGTTGAGCTTTAATATAAGTATGAACATGATAAAATTTATTTAAATATCTAAAAATGACCCCCTTTTTTGAATGGGGTTAGATTCCGGCATTGTGGGTTATGAAAAATAGTAACTATTAGGTAGGAATCGAACTAAAAATAACTAGGTTTGTGACTTCAGCGTTTCGAGTGACACTTTGTAGTTAAATCGTTCATCAAGTAAGTATATCTGGCACTCCAGCACGATATCACATGGAATTCTATGGTGATGTGCGGTTTTGTAGTAATTATCGTGCTGAAATCCGGCTATACTTACATGTCAAACTCGATAAGATTAGCGGTTTAACTACGATGTGTCTATAAACACAACAGTATTCTTCAATTATTACTAAAACTTATTCTTAAATATAAGGGGGCGCGTTAACCTTGTGGGTTACTATAAGCTAATCGAGCTAAAAATAATATTTTTGACATCAGCGTTTTGAAAGCTTTTATATGAATAAGCACTGTCGGGCATGATAATAAAACCATCTTCGAGAATTTTAGGGAGTACACATTGACTGGGCTGCAAACATAGACAACCACTAAACAAAATTTCATAAACTATATATTTTTAAAGTCAGTGTGTGTCGGAGAGCTTTTACATAAATATAAAATACAACACTAAAAATGAGAAAAATCGACAAAAATTTTTTCTCACAATCCTAATGTTTAGAGAGCTTTATTATTATGGTATATCTTTTTTGTATTATTATATACCTTATTTATAATTCCTTTGTTTAAAACAAATTATTTTGAAAATGATAAGCTGTTTTTTTTTTCAGAAATAGCTTTTCAGATACTTTTTTTTCTTTTCAGTGACTGAGACTGTTTATTGTGTAAACACGATGTTGAATTGCGAAAAAAAATTTTGTGTGTGTAGGTTTTCTTACTAAATTTTGGCTAGGCCTTAATTTCGGCAACCAATTTAGGGGTGTCAGAAAACTCGCTCATTTTTAAAACACAAAAGAAATAACACAAAAGTCGATGTTAGAGTCTAAAACGAAAGACATTAAAACTTTTTATAGAATTCCATAAGACGTTTCGGCTTCGAAACGGATGCCATCATCATTTAACTAAAATAAATTAGAAATTATAATAAGCTCAAATATAGTTTTAAATAAATAAATATCAATAAATAATAATATATAAATCACGATATTTAAAACACATTACAATACAGTTACAAAAAAAGAAGTATTCTAGTTTGTAAAAAAAGGAACTTCGAAGAATAAAAACAGCTTTTTAAAAACGGCTAAAAAAACTTTAAAAAAAACAACTAAATTGTGAACCATAGAATATAAAATGTAAAAATTTTATTAAAATTACATAAAAAATATTTTTTAAAAAGCTTTTTTGTAGAAAAAATTAAAAAAAAGTTTAAAAAAAGCGCAGTAACAAAACTAAAAATTAAAAAAAGTTTAAAAAGCGCAGTAACAAAAATTAAAAAAGCACTGACAATGATAATTGTTTTTGGTCGTTAATTTTGGGTTTGTAAAATAATGAATACAAAGACTTTCTTTTCATCTTTAAATGCGAATTCATTGTCGGCTTAAGTTACTATAGGAAAAATCGCGAAAATTAGGGGCCCTAGTTTGTAAAATACAATTTAAGACATGATCTTGAATTGAAAGAATGACGAGAAAGTATTCTACGGTTTTATATTATATTTATTCCAGAAAGATTTATTATATTATTATTCCAGAAAGATCCGGTTTTGCATTTTTATTCCAGAAAAGAATATATTATATCTGTTTGCTATTAAATTCTAACGTTGTATACAAATTTGGCGGTTGTCTCGCTTCTAAAGTACACGTGTACTTTACAAGCGAAACAACTCGCCACATTTGTATACAACGTTAGAATTTCAGAGCACACGAGGATATAATATCTTTCTGGAATAAATATAAAACCGGATCTTTCTGGAATAATAATATAATAAATCTTTCTGGAATAAATATAATATAAAACCGTTGAATACTTCTCGTCATTCTTCAATTCAAGATCATGTCTTAAATTGTGTTTTACAAACTAGGGCCCCTAATTTTCGCGATTTTTCTATAGTAACTTCAGCCGACAATGAATTCGCATTAAAAATCAAAGAAAGTCTTTGTATTCAATTTTACAAACCCAAAATTAACGACCAAAAACAATTATCATTGTCGTGCTTTTAATTTTTGTTACTGCGCTTTTTAAACTTTTTTTAATTTTTTAGTTTTGTTACTGCGCTTTTTAAACTTTTTTTTAATTTTTCTAAAAAAACTTTTTTAAAAAATATTTTTTATGTAATTTTAATAAAATTTTTACATTTATATTCTATGGTTCACAATTTAGTTGTTTTTTTTAAACTTTTAGCCGTTTTAAAAGCTGTTTTTCTTCTTCAAAGTTCCTTTTTTTACAAACTTGAATCTTCTTTTTTGTAACTGTATTGTAATGTTTTAAATCTCGTGATTTATATATTATTATTTATTGATATTTATTTATTTAAAACTATACTTGAGCTTATTATAATTTCTAATTTATTTTAGTAACTGATGATGGCATCCGTTCGAAGCCGAAACGTCTTATGGAATTTATAAAAAGTTTTAAAGTCTTCGTTTTAACTGTTACAGCGACTTTTGTGCTATTTCTTTTGTGTTTTAAAAATGAGCCAGTTTTCTAACACCCTAAATTGGTTGCCGAAATTAAGGCCTAGCCGAAATTAAGTCAGATACCCTACACCGCAAAATTTCGCAATTCAACATCGTGTTTACACAATTAAACCATCTCAGTCACTGAAAAGAAAAAAAAGTATCTGAAAAGCTATTTCTAAAAAAACAGCTTATCATTTTCAAAATAATTTGTTTTAAACAAGGGAATTATAATAAGGTATATAATAATACAAAAAAGATATACCATAATAATAAAGCTTACTAAACATTGGGATTGTAAAAAAAATTTTTGTCAATTTTTCATTTTAAGTGTTGTATTTATATTTATGTAAAAGCTCTCGACACACTGACTTTAAAAATATATAGTTTATGAAATTTTGTTTAGTGGTTGTCTATTTTTGCACCCATCAATGTACTCCCTAAAATTCTTGGAGATGGTTTTATTATCATGCCGACATGCTTATTCATATAAAAGCTTTCAAAACGCTGATGTCAAAAATATTATTTTTGACTCGATTTGCTTATAGTAACCCACAAGGTACACCCCCTTAATTTGAGAGGATCATTTTTTTAGTAATAATTGAATACTGTTGTGTTTATAGACACATCGTAGTTAAACCGCTAATCTTATCATTTAACATGTAAGTATAGCCGGATTTCAGCACGATAATTACTACAAAACCGCACATCACCATTGATTACAGTAAATATCGTGCTGGGTGCCAGATATACTTACTTGATGAACAATTTAACTACGAAGCGTCACTCGAAACGCTGATGTCAAAATTGTCATTTTTAATTCGATTCACCTAATAGTTACTATTTTTATAACCCACAATGCCGGAATGTAACCCCGTCAAAAAAGGGGTCATTTTTAGATATTTAAATAAATTTTATCATGTTCATACTTATATTAAAGCTCGACACGGTGCTGTTAAAAATATTACTTAATACTTCATAACCAAAATCTTGTGTTTTTAATTTAACTTGCGCTTAAACATTAATTTAATTTAGATTGCCCTGATGGCACAGAAGCCACAAAACGCTGCACATCCGATAATGATTGCACCCCCACAGAAACTAGAGATTTCTGCGCATTTGGCGTTTGTTGCCCATCATGCGGAAAAAGGGAAGGGGAGCTCAGAGCTGGTAGGTGTGGTTTTAATAAGGTTTGTTGTTTCCGTTTGATCATTATCAAGTACAAGTTGGATCATACTGCATAATAACTGGGTCTTAAACATTCGTCTGCGATGTTCAGAAAAATTTTAGGGTTTTAAAATGATTTGAGAAAAGATCTTAATGTAAATTGATTATAAAAAAATAAAAATAAAATGAAAAATGTTTTGGCTTATGAAAAAAAACGTCTTGAACCCCTTCCTACCCTCCTACTTTTTTCCTCTGAAGTATTTACAGGTTTTTTATGGTGCAATGTGTAATTAAAAACAATTAAACCAGGTGAAAAAATTTAACCTTGTGCTGTACTTATGATTCTAGAACACGAGGGTACTGGACACGAGGGTACCGGACACGAGGATACTGGACACGAGGGTACTGGACACGAGGGTACTGAGCTAAGAAAAAATACGTTTGCCACAAATATGTAAATTTTTTCAAATGAATGAGCTGAACTAAATTTTAATCGTTTGAATGCGTAGACAAACACAAAACGTTACATAAGTCGTTTCGTGTTTAACTATAAATATTAAATATCATTTTTTTTGCTTAAATATAATGCAATTTCATAATAACAAACTACATTGTTTACAGAACATCATACTAATTAAACACGAAATTTTTAAATTTTTACACACAATTTATACCATAGCTTTTTAATAAAAACAATGATAATGTTTGAAGCTTACTCCGAAGCTCTGGAGCTTTAAACCCTGCTTTTGCAAAAAACCAAAGAATTAATATTAAACAATCATAAGTGGAATGAGAACGCCAAGAAGTTTTTTTAGTACTGGTTTTTCTAAAACATATCTTCGTATAAAATAAAAATACCAAGCGAATTGCAGTTTTTTTGCTGTCATTTTTATATTTATACCCTTTTATCGACTCTTGATTAATATAATTGAGTTTTTTTTGATTAAATCTTTGGAAAAAATAACTTCTGCAAAAATAAATTTCAGTAGTAAACTTGTAAAAAATAACTGCTTGCCTTTTTTAGTCCACTCTAGCTTAAGGAATTCACTTGAACACATGTTGATAATTAAAAACAAGCCAAACAAAATGTGCCTTTAAAACCCAAAAACATACTATTGTTAGATTTTTCATGTATGATATTTTATGCATTTTAATCTAAGCATAGTCGTAAAATTCAACAGCGAATTTTCGGGATTCTTCAAAACTCTACCTTTGCACGGTTAACTTTATTTTCCTAAGCCTAAGCAAAAGCCAAAAATTAAACTAAACTTTATCATAATATTTTAATAATAGTGTGCTTTTAAAAAATACTGTTAAAAAAGGCAAGCAATTGTATTTCATTGCTTGCCAAATAGCAGAATTATTTGCATTTATTTGTGCAGTTATTTTTTTTCGGAGGCATTATTAAGAATTCATTTTTTCAACACAACACTAAAAATGCCCACAAAATGTTTTGACAGCACAATCGAAAGCGTAACAGCAACCTTAATGTTTATTATCTTTTGAGTCGTCTCATAGCTTCTCAGCATTTTTAAAGCTAGTTATTATTTTAAAAAATGCACGAAAATGTAGACAAACACAAAATGTAGAAAATGTTTTAATGTTTATTTTTATAATCTTTTATAAGTCAGTCAAACAAACTAAATAATTTTTAAGTTAAACAAACTATTGTTATGCAATAAGTTTATCCCGCTTTATGCGGGGAGATTATGTTTTTTTCTCATCAGTACCCTCGTGTCCAGTACCCTCGTATCCCCCTTGCATAATGAATCGATTTTTCACGAGGTTGTGGTGAACGCAATTTTTTTAAGCCCAGTACCTTCGTGTCCAGTACCCTCGTGTCCAGTACCCGGTGTCACTTGTACTAAAGCTAAAGCGCTTTAGTACTAAAGGGTTTTTTGGGCTTAGTACTAAGGCTTAGGCGCGGCTAAACTGAAATTAACTGGCAAAAAATTGGTAAAAGATAAAGGTCCGGCAAAACGTTAATTTTTGTCAGGAAAAGGACAAAAAATCATCTAAAAATTGTAAGTGTTTCCACCAATCAAAAACATGATTATTTAATGAGATATCTATCAATGAAGGAGGGAGGTAAGGTGGTGTACACCCCCTCCCTTTTAACCTCAAAATTTTGGAACCCTTTTTAGACAAAAATCGAGTTCTTAAAAAAATTTCAATTTTTTTTAACCTGACTTCCCTCCAGAATTTTAAATCTGACATCTCTAAAGTATTTTGTTTTAAAAACCCAGCACACCCTGACCCTTTTCTAGATTTTAAAACTTTCCATTCAGGGTCTACCCTCTAAAAAACCAGCGAGTACGGAAGGACCCCCTAGGACCTCCCTTTCAGAATTCAAGATGCGATTTACCCCGGGTTGCAATTTACACCAACCACCCAATGCTCCGCCCCCTCTTAAGCTGCCGAACCTACGCTCACCTGAAGTTGGTTGAATATGCTCTTAATATTTTTACTTTAAAAGTAACATAAGTGAGTTAAACAATAATGCTAATTAAAACGATTAAAGCGACTTTGGTTTCAAGGTGCTGTGAGTATGCTTTTACTTTTTTGTGTTTTTTATTTTTGTTAAAGCATTAGAAAAGACATATGAATTTTTGTTAAAGCATTAGAAAAGACATGTGAATTTTTCGTGAATTTTTTTGCGTTTTTTTAAATATCTTTTTGAGTTTCTAAGTGCTTAATATTATAACGGCACCGCGGGGCTAAATAGCCCCGTGGCGCTCCCATGCCCCTCATGAGATAATCTCAATTTTACTATTTTATATGGGCATTTTTTTAAAGTTTATTATGCAGTAAGCGTGTTTTTTTTCTCAATAAAATGTTGGTGAAATGTTTTTTTGCTTCCAATATTCATTTCAGAAAAAAATATTCTTGATAGTTATCGATTTTTATGGGTTATTACATTTAAAGTTAAAAACTGCAATACAGTTACAAGAGCATCTCTAAAACTGTAAAATTAACCCCGAAAATAATATTTTTAAAATATAAAACTAAAACCTGATACAATAAACGTTAAAAACGTGTTTAATGTTGGATTTTTACTGTAAACTTAACAATGCAATGCTAAGAATTACCTTAAAAAGGAACAGTTTTTTTAAATTTAGGAAAATGGCCATATTTGTCAGTTTGGCAAAAGCTAAGGCTAAAATGCTTTAGTACTAAACCTTTTTGGGCTTAGTACTAAAGCTAAGGCTAAACGATTTTTGGAATTTTAGTACTAAAGCTAAAGCTAAAGCTAAGACGCGGCTAAAGTGAAATTTCCCGGCCAATGCACACCGCTGGTAAAACTTTTTTTTAATTTTTCTCGCTCACGGGGTTCATTGTTTATTTCTTCCTGGCGGAGAGCGGTTACGCCCTTGATTTCAGCCTGGAAGACTTTAGCTTTAGG
>JASAMX010031522.1:0-36143 GCA_030248175.1 Microlaimidae sp. YZB2_3
TTTGAATTGGATAAATTTAAGGTTTTTATTATATTTTAATTTTAGTCAAAACATAATGTGTTGGTTTCCATTGCATTTTTATGAAACTGTTTTTAATAATTCAAATTTTTGACTTGAGGAGAGACAAAAAAAGAAACATTATTGGCTTAAAAGTTTAACAATTGATGTATGATCACTTATTCAATTTATTTATGAATAAATATTTTTGGCTGTAGTCAATTTTAGGAGACCATGGTCTTGTAAATTTGTAAAGGAAAATGAGAACACCAATTAAAATTGTACAGTTAGGCTACCTAATCAGAAAATATTACTAGATTAATACTGTCATTGTCAATAAAAAACCTTCGTATTGGTTCATTGCCTATTCATTTTTATATAAATTTTTTAGTGTAAAAGGATCATTTATATTCATTTGCTTTGTACTTGAATCGAATTTTTTCAATCGAAATTTCAAAATTAGATTTATTATTTTTAAATAAGATTTGGATTTAGATCCTTTTTGGATTTAGCGAATACCGTATTTTAATTATAGTTTAATGCAATGCAAGATTGCTAACATTAACCGATATAAATTTGATATAATGAATTTAATTATGTGTATTTTGTAAAATAACATTTTAATTTCACTCACGGTAAGCCAGTAGTGTAAATAATTATCAAATTTTTAAAACATACGTAAAAATTAGATTTTTTTGTGAATGTAGTTTTTTAGACTACTGTTAAATATCATGCTCTGAAGCTTCCCATATATAAACAAAAAGAAACTTCAGAGCTCTGCTCCATAAATGAACGTTTTTAAGTTTATTTAAGCTAAAAAATATTTTTAAAAAAATGTTAAAAAATTATTCTATTTGCATTTTTTTCAAATATTTCTCAGTGTTGTAAAGAAGTTTTAAACAAAATTCAGTTTACAAAACATTTTTAAAAAAATAATCTATGGTGTTACTTTTTAAATATTCCCGAAATTAGTGCAAAATAAACTAGAAATTCGGAGCTCCGGAAATTATCACAATTTTGTGGAACTAAACCTTGGGTATTCAAAATAACGACATAATCTATGGTATTACTTTTTAAATATTCACGAAATTAGTGCAAAATAAACTGGAAATTTGGAGCTCTGGAAATTATCACGATTTTGTAGAACTAAACCTTGGGTATTCAAAATAACGACATAATCTATGGTATTACTTTTTAAACATTCACGAAATTAGTACAAAATAAACTAGAAATTCGGAGCTCCGGAAAACATCACGATTTTGTGGAACCGAAACATGGGTATTCAAAATAACAAAATAACTTATGGTGTTACTCTTTAAATATTCACGAAATTAGTGCAAAATAAACTAGAAATTCGGAGCTCTGGAAATTATCACCATTTTGTAGAACTAAACCTTGGGTATTCAAAATAACAAAATAGTCTATCGTGTTACTTTTTAAATATTCGCGAAATTAGTACAAAATAAAAAGGAAATTTTGAGCACCAGAAAACATCACGTATTGGTAGAATTGAACCTTGAGTATTCAAATAACAAAATAATCTATGGTGTTACTCTTTAAATATTCCCAAAATTAGTGCAAAATAAACTAGAAATTTGGAGCTCCAGAAATTATCACGAATTTGTAGAACTAAATCTTGGGTATTCAAAATAACAAAATAGTCTATTGTGTTACTTTTTAAATATTCACGAAATTACTACAAAATAAACTAGAAATTTGGAGCTCCGGAAAACATCACGATTTTGTAGAACTAAACCTTGGGTATTCAAAATAACAAAATAACTTATGGTGTTACTCTTTAAATATTCACGAAATTAGTGCAAAATAAACTAGAAATTTGGAGCTCTGGAAATTATCACGATTTTGTAGAACTAAACCTTGGGTATTCAAAATAACAAAATAGTCTATCGTGTTACTTTTTAAATATTCACGAAATTAGTACAAAATGAAAAGGAAATTCGGAGTTCGGGAAAACATCACGTATTGGTAGAACTGAACTTTGGGTATTCAAAATAACAAAATAATCTATCGTGTTACTTTTTAAATATTCACGAAATTAGTACAAAATGAAAAGGAAATTTGGAGCTCCGGAAAACATCACGTGGTATTCAAATAACAAAATAATGTATGGTGTTACTCTTTAAATATCACGAAATTAGTAAATACTAAATAGGAAATTCGTTTTTTTTTGTTGGTTAAAGCTATTTCAAAAAATAACGGCCCACGGACCTGTGAGTAATAAAAAAATTTATTGCTGCTAAGTCAAATAACGCTAAAATTTTTTCTAATGGAGCTTTACCAAACTCCACTTTTTTAAATGTATAGGTGTTGTGTCCATGTGCATAGGTGAGCAGCCTCTCAGATTGGGGGTATAGTCGACCTCCAAAACTGGAGGGTGGTGTCTTAAAAAATTTCTGGGGGTATACCCCAAATACTATATTTTTAGTACTGGGACCCCCCAAATTTTAAGGGTGGGGGTGCCCAGGCTACCCCAAAATTTTAAGGAAGGTGTTTGCAGTTTTGTGATTTTTAGTGAGGTATAACCCCCCTCCAACCCCTATTCCTGCATACCCATGGTTGTGTGTAGGGTCTTAACTCTTTGCCTGTTGTTACTTTTTAGTTAAAATTTGTAGAAAGCTAACTAAATAGATGACGTAACTATTTTATTGTTGGCAAAAAGGGGCAGGGAGACAGATGAGGTTTGAATTTAGGAATAGTTTGGGGCAGTTTTTTAAGGAAGTCTCAAAAATAATTAAAACATTTTAGAAGTTTTAGAAGTTTTTGAATGCTTATGTATAATTTAATGAAAAAAATATATTTACAAAAATGGTTTGATATAAATAAAATCTTTATTGAATAAGCATTTTTTACCCTATGGATTTACCCACAAAAGTAAGGGATCTCTTTTAGCCAATTCCCGATTTGTTACACTGCTGTCTGTTTGTTACACAGCCAATACCCGATTTGCTGTCTTTTTGTCTCCTTGTGATTTTCCATCAAACTGTTGGTCTTTCAAATTTTATAATTTTTTTTATTTCAAACAACATTATATTAACATTTTTCAATTAAACAAAACATATCTTAAAGTGATTAAAGCCTAAAATTAAGAAAATAATAAAAAAAAATTAACTAATATACTGTTTTACAAAACAAAGAGGCATATTCATAGACGATTTTTACTTTACATTTACAGGGAATAGTCCACTAAATAACACGTTAACCATAGGTTTGGTAAAATTTAACCAAGAGGGGGCTGGGTTTTTTATACCATGTTAAAAAAATTATACAATTTTTTTTAAACCTGTTCTGTTTCTTTAGTTCAATTATAATATTAAACAATGAATAATTGTAAGATAATTTTTCTAAAACTTATTATTTTTACAATATTTTTTAAAATCTATTTTGAAAACAAAGGTATAGCTCTATTTAATTATGAGTTTAGGAAGGCCCAACTACTATTTTAATGAAACAGCCCCAGCAAAGTTAATTTATAGAAAATCTATAACGGTATTTTTATTTCACTATCTAAACTTACACAGTGATATAATTTTGTAAAAAAAGCAGTTGATAAACTGCTATTGTGTAAAGATGCAATCCTTTAAATAATTTTTTTTATTAAAACTCAATGGTGACAGGGAAAACAAAGTTTAAAATATTTACCATGTAATTTTTGTCAAAATGCAAAACTTCTTTATTCTAATTTTGTTTTAAAAAATTGCTTTTACTAAGCTAATTTTGAACTGTAATATCTTGAAAAGTTTTGATCAAATCAAAAAAAAAATTTAGACATTTTTTTAAACAAAAAAACAACACAAAAAATATGTAAAATTCTTTTTGGTAGTTAAAATGAAACAAAAAAACAACAAAAAAAAATATGTAAAATTTATTTTGGTAGTTAAAAATGTGTTTTAAAAAACCTGATTCTTTAAATTGCACCTTTTCCACCTCATAATTTTGGCACAAACCATTATTATACACCCAAAAAAATCCCAAAATGGACAGGGGTTTATTATACCCCCCAAAAAAATCTCAAAATTGTCAACACAAGGTACCCCAGACACCAAAAATTTGAAGAACTCACGGACACCCAAAATTTGGGGGTCCTAGTACTAAAAACGCTAAAAATGAGGAATTTGGGGTATACTACAAAAAATTTTGGGAGACCCTCCCAGATTTGAGGGTTGTGTATACTCAAAATCTTGGAGGCTGCCCACCTATGGTACAAATTATCTAAAAACATTGTTTATAATTTATAGTTAATTACACGCCAAGTAATTATTCTCTATTTACCAAAGAAGCAATAATCTAAAACAACATCAGCCATTTTTGTGTAATACAATTTTTGCCACAAAAGAGTGGCTTGTAAAATTATGTTGTTTTAAACTAAAGAACTATTGTTTTTGATTTTTTTTTGTTTTTGTCAACAACCTGCACTTTTATTATTAAATCTCTCAAAATCAGGGGCACTTAGAAGAAATACATGCTGCATGATATCTTTGTAAAAAATATTTTATAACACACTTTCAAATTTTTAACTAAAAAACTTTTTTTTGAAGGCTAAAAAAATCTTTAAATCCAGATAAAAACATAAAAGACTTTAAAAAAAGCCAAAAAAAGTTTTAAAAATGCGAAATAATGTATCGCTTAAAAAAGGCATTTTTTTCTGAGGATTTTTTGCAGAAGGTATTTCTTCCAGATATCAAATTAGGAGAATATTCGGTCAATCATTGTAATCACTAATTTTTTTTATTACTAAAAAAGTGATTTTTTACATATATGTCTAAATTTTTCAATAAGATTTTATGCAATCAATTATATAACTTACAAATAAGTTTCAAAGTTCAAAACAAAATTAATAAACAAAACATTGCTTTCTAAAACTGTTAAATTGTACTTCAACAGAAACCATAAAAAAGTTTAAAATAATTAAATCATACACAAAATCTGTTATGAAATGATATGTGAAGAGTGAAGAATAGGTGGGCAGGGGGGAGGTTTGGGGGTTATACTCCTTCCCAAAAATCCCAATTTCTGCCAATGCCAACACAGTGAAACCCCACCCTCTAAAATTTAAGGGTATCTCCTCCCCAGACACCCCCTTTCTAAAATTTGGGGGGTCCCAGTACTAGAAACGCTAAAAATAGAGTATTTAAAGTATTTCCCAAAAGATTATTTGGAACACCCCCAATGATGGTGTCAAAAATACCTTCCAAAATTTGGGAGGCTGCCCACCTATGATGTGAAGTATTGAAGCTTAAAGGAGCACTGTCACAAATCAAAATCCTATATCGCCCAACCCGGACTGCTCCTTTAATACTGAACCAATCGAGCTGAATTTTAAAAATGTTGTAGCCTTGTAGTGGAGCACTCCAAATCCTGAATTTGAATTAGGTAGGTTTGGTATTAAAGGAGCAGTCCGTTTGGGGCGATATAGGAATTTTATTTGTGACAGTGCTCCTTGCCATGCCAATTTTTATCATACATCATACTTGATGATTTTTGGCTTTTTGACAATTAAAATCATGCAATTAAAAAAAATCGATGATTCAAACGTTTTTACACCAAAAAGCGATACCTTTTCTTGGAATACTAGGAAAATTTCTTTGTGGATATTTGCAAAAGTTATATGAAATAGCATTTAGAAACATCTGTTTGTGTTAACAAATTGGGAAATATGATACCAAGCAAACACTAAAAACCATCATTTTGAAAATATATTTTTCGAGCAAAATCACCTAAAAATTCAAAAAAAAAATTAACTTATAAGGCTTATTTTTTTAAAAAAAATTTTTAACTTGAAGATTTGCTACTGTGACCAAGGAGGCTTAGAGAGGCGGCAAATTTTAAAAGCGTCGTTTTTGACAGCTTGTTGTAAGCTTTTATATTATTTTTTTGCACAAACAATATATCAAACTACGTTCTATGTAATCAATTTTCAATTTTTTTATTTTTATTGGTTTGAAGGTAAAAAAAATTCAAACCACGGTTCGCACATTTTCCCTCCCCTCACTCCAGCACCTCCATCTCGAGGGGTCACCCATTAAAAAATATTTCGCTACTAAAAATGCTCCAAAAATGGCACACGATTGATGTTTTTTGGTGTGGCCAACACCCAAAGTCTTTTACCGCATCGGCCGTAGTGATGGATACCGTCATTGTTTAACATCATTCTATTAAATTTTTGTATAAAAGTATAAATTTTAATATAAAAATTTTTGTATAAATTTTTTTTGGGTTTTGTATAAAAGTAAAAACACTATTAAAAAAATCTACAAGATTTTGTGAATTTTAAGAATCTTTGGCCAGAAATAAGATTACCCTTATAACAAATTTAAACTTAAAAGTTTAAAACAAATTTTTAATAATTACAAGAGATAATGAAACTGTTTTTCTATAAACACAAGAGTATTGATTTTTCTGTTAAAAGTGCGGTGCAGAGTCAAACTTTTTGTGTCTGATTTTTATATTTTTTTGTAAAAACATTACCCCCAATAGCCCACAAAACTTTTTCAACAAAATATCTCTAGTCCCCCAAAAACGGCGTTTTTTGACAATTTTGTATGTTATATATAGCTTAATGGGTATAACGATTTAAGTTACCAATTATGCATTCAAAGAAAGCAATTACTTTCTACTTTAATTTTATACCTTGATCGTTAAGATTAGTGCAATATTTTTTGAAATATTGCGTTTGACAATTTTTTCATTAAAAACCCCAAACAATGGCATTTTGCCTTGGGGGCAGGGGTAAGATGTTCACAAAAAATTATCAAATCAAAGACAAAAAGTTTGACTCTGCACTGCACCTTTAAAAACTAGTGCACTGCCCTGTGCAAGAGCACCAGTAAAGCAAAATCCTGGGCAACAGCAAGCTTTGGTAGAAGAAGAATAGCGCGTAAAAATAGTCCAGGGAGCCTATGTTTTATAAAGACGTTTTTATATTTTGATTTTACAAATCTCCGTCTATTTTTTGTAAAGAACACTTCATGATAAAGGTTTTTCACCTTGTAATCCAAAGGAAAGGGAATATATCTCCGCCCAGTGCTCTGCACTGATTGACCATTTATCCATCGATTTTTTCCATTCCATATATCATTTATTATGTATTTTACAGAAAGTAGACGGAGATTTGTAAAAATGAGAATTTACAAATATTTTTATAAAACAGTTACCAGAATATATTATGCAGTACTTATATACGTATGAATCTGCTATTTAAAAGAGGCAATTATACATATTTAATGCAGAAAAAACTTGCCATATTATATGCTGATTTCCAGTACTGTTTAAATCACTAAGGTCACATCAGTTATTTTCCCCAAAACTCCACTTTTCAGAGCTTCCGAGCTCCACCAATAAAACCAGTAAACCACCAGTAAAGTAAAGCACCAGTAAAGCACCAGTAAAGTAAACCATTAACCTCCAGGAAGCATTGTATAGGTCTGCTGATTAAATAGTGGTAAAAATAATAAATTCTAGCTTGCCACTCTGTTAAAAGGTGTGAAAAATCTGTTTCTGTGGGTACAGTAGATTTGGAGCTGAACAATGAGGATATACACATTTTAAAGCTAGTTCTCTGGCCATATAGTTTCTAAAAATAAAAAAATTCTGTGTATATTTTTTTTCTGGTTTCAGGATAGTATTGCTTTTCTGGACATCTTTATTAAGTGTGGTTTTTTTGATGTCATGTTTTAAAATCTTTAAATATTAATGTAAATTTTTGCATAAAAAATTTGTAAATGCTGATGTCAAATTTCTGTTAACTATTTAATTATAATGTGGTGTTCTAAAAATATAAAATAAATAGAAAAGAAAAAAGAAAAGACATTCTAAGGGGGGAAGATCTGTTCTGACGTGAACCAGAATAAATCTTCCTGGGGGGAGATCTTTAATGGGGAAAGATCTATTCTATAACACTGGTATCCACGCTGACGTTGACGCCGGTTTGTAAATAGGGCTGATGGCCTACTTGCAGTTGCAGCCCATAAAATATTTAAAAGGTAGTAGGGTAGTGCATTTAATTTTGGCACTTTTTCGTTTTTCCAATGTAACTTTTCACTGTATGGCCTGATTTTCATGTTTGATAGCTCATTTTAAAGCTTTTACGATACTGCGTTGCGTCATAAAAAATTCATTGTACGAAAGTTGTTTTTTTACTTAATTAAATCAGTTTTTAAAAAAATGGAAAAGTGCCGAAATTAAATGTATGCATTTAATTTTGGCACTTTACAAACAATCGATTGTTTCTCAGTCAAAAAATCATTATTTTCAAAAATTTAAAAGCCTGTCATTATCTCCAGACAGTTTTCTTTAATTTAAGGTTTTACTTGTTGTTCAACTTGTAACTGACAAAAAGTTACAGCTAAAATGCTAAATGGTATCAAAATGAGGAAAATTTGGGAAAAAAGTGCATTTAATTTCGGCACTTTTTAAAAAGACCCCTTTAATCGAGTTTAAGTGCAGTGCTATGACTCCTACACATTTCAACATTGTTTTTTAACTAATTACAACTACAATATAACACACGACCACTAAATTGAACCCGTTTTTACCTACAGCAATAGTGTGCCGAAATTACACTATTTTATTTTATAATAATTGCTCACCACAGACGCAACGTAGAACCACGGGGACTAAAAATTTGGAAAATAAACTAAATTTTACCAGGACAGTTTAATTTTTAAACCAATTTATTGCGTAATCATGAAATGCCCATGTTCTAAAAATGAGTAACAATTTTTTTAAATTATAAATCACACAATTTCACATAAAAATATTGTAACATAACAAATAAAAAGCTCACGACAGTCATCTACATATAATTAGCTCTCATTTGAGCTATCAAACGTCGTATTCCGTCCAGGATTACCAAAGATATAGTCCAAAATCAAAAATGCCCAATTGGAAAAAGTGCCGAAATTAAATGCACTACCCTATATATTTTGTTAGTAGGCATTATATAAAAGTTACTTTAAAAAAACTTAATATTAGATCAAAATAAAAAAAAACAATATAAACTATAATTAAAGCAAGTTAACAAACAAAAACAGTGAATAGATGGGCGTGCAGATGTTAAAAGGTTAGCTTTACCTAAAGTTCTTTAGCATTATTTTTATTTACCAAAATGGCAATAAAATGTTTTTAACATAACGTTAACAATTTTTTAACTATTTTTTTCAACAAAATAAAAAAAACAAAACAAAAAACCATGAATTATGACTAAACAATGCAAAGTGAGAGAAATTTTTTTCAAATTATTTCTTTTAACCTTTCAATTTTTAAGATTACTAACAATTTAAAGGGAGGGGGGTTCAGTGTAGTCTTTCTAAGATTACAAAACAAAGTAACACAAATTTAAAATTGAAACCAATTAAAACATTAAGAATGAAGTGGGTCCAATCCAGTATGGTCATACCAATATTATAAACAAAACTAACACAAATAACACAAATTTAGAAGTTGAGACTAATCAATCGAGCAATGAGTGGGGCAAAACATGACAAAAATTTAAAAAAAAATGGCCATTGTAGACCTCCAAATTTTTATCCTTGCTAACCCAAAAAAGAGAGGTGGTCTAATCCTAAAATATTTACATTTGCCAACCCAAAAAGGGGGATCTAGACTCTCTAGACCTGCCTGGCTATGCGTATGCCCATGATACCATATATTTTGTTTCCCTTGGAGTATTTATAAAAATAAACAAGAAAAAACAAAGCGAAAATTTCATTTAAACACCATTTTTTACCTTAAAATTTAAAAAAAAAACTAAATGTTGGAACCTTTGAATTTTTAATGTTAGTAACCTAAGAGGGGGGTCCAGTGTAGTTAAGCCAAAACAATGGGTAGTAAACACGTTTAAAGAAGAGACAAATTAAAAAAATATTCAAACCAGAAAAAAAGTTTAAAAAGTTCATTTAAAACCACCTAGTTTTAGTACTAAAAAAGTTGAACATGGAGGATTGGGGGATAACCTTCAAAAAGTTTTTGGAATTTCATATATGGTTCTAAATTTTGGCCTATCATATTGCATACCCCCTTCTTAAAATTAAAGAAGCTTTCTACCCATAATAAGGATACCTACCAGTACTCATTATGTCTGATGACAAAAACTTTTTCTCCACTTTTTTGGAAATGGTTTTTAATTAAAACATTTAATCTTATCTGGCAGGGAGAATAAGTGGGAGGTAGGGTAGGGTCCACCCCACCTAGCCTTGAAATTTTGAGACCTCCCTTGAAAAAAATCCAAAGGCCCCTTCTCCCCCAAAATTTCAAATTTTTTTACTCTTCATCCTACAGAATATAGATTCTTATCCCTGCCCTTCCGCTTCCCTTCCCCATCTATGTGAGGGAATAAAACACAGGTTTGACCAACTTTTATTTAGTAATGTAATGAAATTTTTCTAATTTATATTAAATCAATAGTTTCCAATATTATTAAATTTTATGAAATTTTTTAAAACAAACCTCTTCATTTGGTTTTTCTTTGAGCAAACATTCATATCGAACATCACAAGTCTCTCTCTGACAATACACTACAGCACAAAAAAACGATTTTTTATTTACACGATCTGTTGAGCAAAAATATCCTTCCTTTGCTCTGAAAATACAGCACTTGCTTTTAACCTGGATACCTTTGTCAATAAGATGATAAGTCCATTTTGGATCTGCCTTTATTTTGTGTCCTTTTCTTATTTTAAAGTTTTTGGCTGGCAAAAATTCTTTCCATATGTCAGGTGAAAATTCAAATGACATTTTGCACAAAGGTTCATACCATAGTTGCGGATGACAAAGTTGTGTTTTTTTTAGGTCACAAAAGTTAGTGTTCTCTTTATTTTTCCAATTTGTAGAATTAAATTCATTTTGACTGAAACTGTTGTCACTTACTGATCTGTCTTTGTTACAATTTGGTGTTTCTTTACAACATAATGAATCTAATTTAGTTCCAGGGTAAAAATTTATTTCTTCTGAATCTGATGACATGCCTAAAAAACCAACTTTTTTTAAAATGCTAAAAGGGGAGTCAAACTTTTTGTCTTCAACTTTGATGATTTTTTCTAAAAATTTTACCCCTGTCTGAATAGCTCTTCAGGTCAAAAGATCCTGTATATTTCTGTAATTCACGAAATATGATATGACCTTCCAAAAATGTGCTTTTTGGTAATTTTCAGAGGTGTAACCAAGGGGTAGGAGGGAGACAGTGGCTGTATTTTAGAAAGTAAAATGTGTTTTTAAACAATATTCTTCTATTTGCACACTTATAAAGGCAAGCAAAAAGGGAAAACTTTATTTACTAATAGAATGAATTTGCTCAAAATGTTTATTTGTCCAAAAAGAGCGAAATTGTATTCTATCCAGTTTTATTTGGGCAAAAATTTACCTATTTGGCGGATACCCCAAACAAATGTATTTGTAACACTCCCGCCAAATTTGAGAGTTCTGGTCTTTCTCAAAAAGTTTGGGGAACCCCAGACAACACTTAAAAATGGCGTCATAATTTTTGGGTACTTTTTCATTTTTGGGTGGGTGGGGGGAATAAAACAGGGGATGGGTGCAAATCTTCCCATAAAGCGGGGGTAACATTTTCAGATGTGCACAGGTCTGCCTAAATATACCGCATACGTGGGCATGAAGAGGGGAAAAGTTGGGGCGTTAATTTTCAAAAAATCTCAATTGCCAAAGAATCTTGAAACTGTTGACACCTCTCCTAAAATTTTGTTGTACCCTGACAGCGACAACCCCCCAAAATTAGGGGGTCCCAGTATAAAAAACGCCAAACATAAGATACCTATTTGGCGGATACCCCAAACAAATCTTTTTGTAACACTCCCGCCAAATTTGAGAGTTCTGGTCTTTCTTAAAAAGTTTGGGGAACCCCAGACAACAGTTAAAAATGGCGTCATAATTTTTTGGTACTTTTTCATTTTTGGGCGGGGGGGCAATAAAACGGGGGAGGGGGGCAAATCCTCCAATAAATGGGGGGACATTTCCAGACGTGCACAGGTCTGCCTAAATATACTGCATACATGGGCATGAAGGGGGGAAGGAGAGGGGAAAGTTGGGGCGTTAATTTCCAAAAAATCTTGAAACTGTTGACACCTCTCCTAAAATTTGGTTGTATCCTCACAGGGGAGCAATAAAACGGGGGAGGGGAGCAAATCCTCCAATAAATCGGGGGGGGGGATGGGGGACATTTCCAGTCGTCCACAGGTCTTCCTAAATATACCGCATATGTGGGCATGAAGGTGGGAAAAGTTGGGGCGTTAATTTTCAAAAAATCTCAATTGCCAAAGAATCTTGAAACTGTTGACACCTCTCCTAAAATTTGGTTGTATCCTGACAGCGACAACCCCCAAAATTAGGTGGTCTTAGTACAAAAAACGCTAAACATAATGGTTTTGTAACACTCCTGCCAAGTTTGAGGAGAGTTCTGGTATAGTGTATATAACCCCAAATTCCAAAAGGCTACGCTATGCCCCTTCCTTAAAAGTTTGGGGAACCCCAGACAACAGTTAAAAATGGCGTCATAATTTTTTGGTACTTTTTATTTTTGGGCGGGCGGGGGGAGGGGGGGGGCAATAAAACGAGGAAGGGGGGCAAATCCTCCAATAAATGAGGGGGGACATTTCCAGACGTGCACAGGTCTGCCTAAATATACTGCATACATGGGCATGAAGGGGGAAGGAGAGGGGAAAGTTGGGGCGTTAATTTCCAAAAAATCTTGAAACTGTTGACACCTCTCCTAAAATTTGGTTGTATCCTCACAGGGGGCAATAAAACGGGGGAGGGGAGAAAAGGGGGGAGGGGGGACATTTCCAGTCGTCCACAGGTCTTCCTAAATATACTGCATACATGGGCATGAAGGGGGGGAGGGGAAAGTTGGGGCGTTAATTTCAAAAAAATCTCAATTTTAAAAAATTCTTGAAACTGTCGACACCTCTCCTAAAATTTGGTTGTATCCTGACAGCGACAACCCCCAAAATTAGGTGGTCTTAGTACAAAAAACGCTAAACATAATGGTTTTGTAACACTCCTGCCAAGTTTGAGAGTTCTGGTATAGTGTATAACCCCAAATTCCAAAAGGCTACGCTATGCCCCTTCCTTAAAAGTTTGGGGAACCCCTGACAACACTTAAAAATGGCGTCATAATTTTTGGGTACTTTTTTTATTTTTAGGTGGGGGGGGGGCAAACCCCCAATTCCAAAAGGCTATGCTCACCTTAGAATTTTTTTAGCTTTAAAATGTCGTATAGTATTTGTGATCACGTCATATATGTTTTGCTCCATGGGATAGGTTGTCGGAGGAGCAGCGGCAAAACAGGGCTTCAAAATGAATTATGGCTAAAAAAATGCCGCGCAGACGGGTTATTAGAAAGGCGCGGGCGCGTTATTAGACATAAATGCGGGCGTCGCTTTATGCGCGCGGTGTCCTTTGATGCGCAGGGGATTCCTTTGGTTTTGAACAATGGATTTTGACCAGGGTGCTATGCCCCTTCCTCTAAAGGTTTGGGGAACCCCACTCAACACTTTCTCCAAAAAACTTAAAAGCAGGAGATTTCAGAATAAAAATGCAAAAAATGAAGAGTTTTGAGGATACTCTTCCTGAAAAGTTTTTTTATACCCCACAAAATTAGGTAGATTAGGTATACCACGGAAATTTCAAAATGATTTTCGTGACGCGTATGAGACTTGTACATAAATAGGCTTGTTTATAAACTTGCTCTCTTTTGCATTGCGTCTTTCAACATCTCGTTTTTAACATCTCGCACTTAAAAGCTCGTTTTTAAACATGTTCTCTTCAATCAGAAGCCTTATTTTTGGATGTGAGATAACTTCACCTCACCAAATTTTTTCTTAGTTGCAAAAAAAGTACAAAAAAATGCTAAAATAAACTTTAATGGTCTTATTTTTAAATATAAATTTCTTGCAATTATACAATGATTTTTTTATAGAATTAATGCAATGATTTTATTGAATTAACGTTTTAAAACCCTCAAAGGGTTTTTTCCAGCTTTTAAATAGTCCAGCCTCAAAATAGTCCATGACATATGACGGCACTCAAGTTCGAAATATGACGGCATTCAATATGACGGCGGACTATGACGGCAAAAATAATTTATCTATGTTTCTAGTGCCGACAGTTTGTTTTAGGTATTATTGTTTATATAGCAATTTTACTATCAAACCGTCGGCATTATTTAAAACCGTCGGCAGAACCGTCGATTAATTGTCCCAAAATTCCCAAAAAAAATTTTTAAGCCCAAAAATCTGTCCATACAAAATGGAAAACCTTGTCTGTGTAGGGACATGTTTAAATCTTGATTACGTTACAAGTAATTTTATTTTTCCCTGTCCGGAAGAAAGGCGCTAGAAAAAAATACATTCTGCATAATATCTTCGGAAAGAATCTCTTTCTTAATAATAACTTTTGCAAAAATACATTCCAGTAAAATATCTTTGGAAAAAATAACTTCTCGCCGTGCGTCGCGGAAGATATTATGTTGAAAGGTATTCTTTTCGCCCTTGATAAAATAAACCAACGAGTGAGACGCGCAGCGAAAATAAAATAAAACATTTTTATAATTTAAAACATTGCCAGCTATGCGAATTTACGAACCAAAAACAAAGTATATAAAATATTTTATTCGATTTAATCTAAATATTTCCAAAAAATAATGTTTGAATAAAGTCTTATACCTAAAAATCAGCGTCTTCGAGTGTGCAAAGCGTTCATTCGTAATTTTGAAGTTTCTTTTACAAATTTCCAAAAAGGATCGATGTTGAATTGTGCTAAATTACTGCACTACGCTTTAAATATAAATTAATACACTATTAAATTTATTAAAATAAATTACTAAATTAAATAGTAAGCTGATCCGTTTAATTCTAAAAGTAAAATTACTCGCTTATGGACAAATTAAAAACTTAATGCTTTTAAAAACTCAAAAGTATAAAATCATACTAAAGGTAAACCAAACGTGGCTGCAAAAATTGTTCGTTGGATTAAAAAATTCTCCCCATTAAGTACCCACTCAAATCACGAGAATCTTACGCCACTTTATCAGCCAATTAAATTGAATTTAATATGACATTAAATTGAATTTAATTGGCTGATAAAGTGACGTCAGATTCTCGTGATTTGAGTGATTACATAATGGGGGCATTTTTTAATCCAACGAACAACTGTTGCAGTCACGTTGGGTTAATTTTTAGTGTAAAAGGCCTTAAAAGCAAATTAAAACGTTGTTTTAAACAAATTTATTTTTCCTGAGCCTAAACAAAACCTTGAAATCAAGCCAAATTGCATTGTGATTGATTTTTTTAATAATGTTTTTTTAAAAAAATCCGATTTTTGTTATCAATAGTTGTAATGTTTTAAATAATACGATTTTGTTTATTTTTATTCCACTGTGCCAAATTTTATGGTTTAAAAACTTAGCATAAAACATTTTTGATCAGTCTAAAATGCTTTAAAAATTATTCAAAACTTTGTTTTAATTAAATTTATTTTTCCTAAGCCTAAGCAAAACCTAAAAATTAAGCTATTATAATACATTATTAAATAATGCTTTTTTTAAAAAGTGTTGATATTTTTGTTATCAATAGTTTGTACATAATGTTTTAAATTATAAGATTTGTTTATTTTCAATCCGCTGCGCGTCTCACTCGTCGGTTTATTGATGCAACGTTCAGCTTTAGAAGGGCGGAAAGAATACCTTTCAGCATAATATCTTCTGCGACGCACGGCGAGAAGTTATTTTTTCCGAAGATATTTTACTGGAATGTACTTTCGCAAAAGTTATTATTGCAGAAGAAATTCTTTCCGAGGATATTATGCAGAATGTATTTCTTCCGAACACCGGAAGAAATACATACTGCATAATTTCTTGGAAAAGAATCTCTTCTGCAATAATAACTTTTGCAAAAATACATTCCAGTAAAATATCTTCTGAAAAAATAACTGCTCGCCGTTCGTCTGAGTAGATATAAGTCTAAGTGCAGTATTTTTACTATAGCTTTTGTATCTCTCCTGTCATTGTATTTACATGGCAAAATAAAAGGGTATGTATAAAAACCCCATGGTCAAATTCCCCATAGGCGAAAATCCCCATAAACGTTACAAAATCCCCATAAGGTGGTGTAAATTCCCCATAAATATAATGCGTTTGGAATATATTTCCTTTAAATATTGACACTTGGAAAATACAACAAAATTTTATCATGATAAAATTTAGCTTGATTTTAGGGCTTTGCTTAGGCTTAGGAAAAAATTAAAACATTTTTAATGGTTTTATGATTAAAACTTAGTTTTTTTAACACCATTTTAGTTTGCAAACGCATTTCTGATTGTTATGGGGAATTTTCACTACGTTATGGGGAATTTTGCCATGGGCATTTTACACTACTTTTATGGGGATTTTGCACGTCACCAAATAAAAATTGATTAATTGATTGATTGCGTCGCGAAAGATCTTATGCAGGAATGTATTCTTTTCGCCCTTTTAACGCTGAACGTTGGATGAATAAACCGACGGGTGAGACGCGCAGCGGAATGGAAACAAACAAATCCTATAATTTAAAACATTACGAACTATTGATAACTAAAATAGCAACGATTTTTAAAGAAAGCATTATTTAATAATAATGTATCATAATACAATTTAGCTTCAGTTTTAGGTGTTGCTTGGATTTACGAAAAATCAACTTAATTGAAACTAAGTTTTGATTAATTTTTAAAGCATCATTAAACTATCTAAGAATAGTTTCAAACTAAATTTTCAAAACCTTATTTTATTTAAACACTATTATTTTGAAAATATTTAGATTAAATTAAATGTTAAATTTCATTTTTTTTAGTTTTTAAATTCAAAATAGTTGGCAATGTTTTAAATTACAAGATTGCTTTATTTTAATTTCGTTGTGCGTATTCCACCCGTCGGTTTATTCTTCTACATGCAGTGTTAGAAGGGGGCAGATAAAATACTTTTTCAGTATAAAATCTTCCGCGACACACAGCAAGAAGTTATTTTTTCCGAAGATATTTTATTACTCGAATGTATTTTTGCAAAAGTTATTATTGCAGAAGAGATTCTTTCCGAAGATATTATGCAGAATGTATTTTTTTCTAGCGCCATTTTTCCCGTTTCCAGTAATTTTTCCATATCTCATTTCTCATAAAGACTTTCTGTAAAATCACCTTCGAGAAAATGACACTTTGGTAAAATAACCATCGGGTAACTTGACATTCAGACTAATTGACTATCAATCAATTCAGCTTGATATTTAGGTTTTGCTTAGACTTAGAAAAAAAAATAAAACCAAAGGTCAATTACTCCAAATGTCAAATGAATCGAAGGTCATTTTACCAGGTCATTTATAAGAAAGTCAAAGGTTAAAGGAATTGCCTCATTAATAATGCCATGCCTGGTGGTATATTGCGCTAGAATGTATTTTTTCGCCTTAACACTGGGGTGAATAAATCGACGTGCAGCGGAGTTGAAACAAACAATTTTAAGAATTTAAAACATTACGAACTTTTGATAAATCTAAAAATCAAAAACTAAAATATAAAATTTGTCATTCGATATCTAAATGTAAATTCGGTGTGTGGGCCTTGACGTAATTTCCGTCTGTTTGTGTAACTCCTATAAAACCACAAAATGGATTAAAATAAATAAAGTGTCATTTTTAAAGCTTATTACCCTGGGAGTGTCAGGATCCGATTGACATTTTGAAAAAATAACATACACGGCGTTGATTAATTCGCTGTTATAGTTGTTCGTTGCACTGAACAACTGGTCGTGGTTATGCAATTACGCCGAGGTTTTAAAAATTTCGATGTTTTTCAAATATTTAAAAAGTAACGGTGCAGAAATATGTTAAATCAGTAGTACACTAACTACGCTATCAAGGGCGTATCCAGGGGGGGGTTATGGGGGTTGTAACCCCCCTCTTTTGGGCTGGTGGAGGTAAAAATTTGGGGGTCCGAAGAGAACAATTTTAAAAAATTTTCTCGCGCTTCGCTCCGCAAGCGCTCGACATTTATATATCTTTTTACAACTTTTAAGTGATGTTTTTAAATGAATTTCAAAGACAATTTTTGAAAATTTTTTCGTGCTGTCGCACGATTTTTAGTGTTTTACCTCTTTAAGCCGAAAATTTTTCAAGTTTAACTTAAAAAACAATGCAAATAACAACAAAAAGAATCACTTTGCGCGAAGCGCAAAAAAATTTACCCTTTTTTAATGTTTTTTCAGGGTATTTTGAAAATTTGGAGTACAACCCCCTTTCGAAATATTTGTATGGAGTACAAGCCCCCCCCTTTCTGAAATCCTGGCTACGCCCCTGTACGCTATATAAAATAGTTTATTAATTTATCAAATATAAATTAATTGACTATTTTTGAACGAAACTACTACTACATTAATAAAAACGTCGAAAAATTAATAAACTTAAAATAAAAAATTTTCACCTATCGACCTATGTTATAGTGCATGTGTAACAAGTTTAAATTTTAAGGAGTGTCCAGTGATGTGTTTTATAGCATTTATAATTTTTAAGATTGTCATCAAAATATTTAAGATCATCAATAACCCTAATCCTCTCGGGTCTTAAACATGTGGCTCAAAGTGTTTTGGAGCAATGTCGAAAGTAACGGAATTATGTTATTACAAACGATCTTTGCAAAAATCCTTAAATTGACCCCTTTGGTTCCTTTAGTACCAGACCCAGGCAGGTTATATTTATAATAAACTATATTTTTTTAACACAAGGAACCATATAGATCTTCCAAAGGTTTTCAGACGCAAGGGTTCGTATTATAAAAAGTTAGAAATTTGGTTGAAAATATTTTCGCTAAATTGAGGGTATTTCGCGTACGCCTAACCTAAGGTTCATTTTAGTATCTTAACTCCAGTTATTTGCGTAATTAATCTTGTGTGTTCAAGAGTTATAAAAATTCAAATCCAAAATTTTATTTCATAATTTTTTCGTTCAATCCAAAAAAAAACAGAAAATAAAAAATAATATAATATATTTCACCGAAATGTGAATTAGCTTAAATCCTTGAAAACGCTTATCATTATAAAATTCAAAAAGTTTGTTTTGATCCAAAAATGCACACGCCTACACGATAAAATTATTTTTCCAAACCTAATTTTTTTATAATTAAGTGGTTCCGTCTATATCTGGTAGGCATTGCACTAAGTTTTTCTTTAAAAATCGATAAAAAAAACTTGGCGGAAATTTATACCTAATGTCTTAAAAAAAACTTTAATGAATTGATTAGATTTATTGATTTTCTAATTGATATATTACTTGTTTATATAAAGCGTCTGTGACTGTGTCAAAAGTTGAAATTTTAGGGAGTGCTGAATGTTGTGTCATTGGGCATTAAATTGACCTTCACCAAAAAAATCGGGCATTACCGACATACCAAATCACCCGGGGCTTCAAACTGTTTTTAAGCCATTTCTTTAATAGCGTACTTGTGTACTTCGACCAAAGATTTTTTCAAATATTAGAAAATGGTCCTTTTAACTCTCTATTAATACCCGACCCAGGTGGGTTACCTCTAACAAACTATAGATTTTAAGTAAAAAAATATAGGAAATCTGCACAAAATTTTCAAATTTAAGAATTCATAGTCAAGAGATATAAGTTTGACTGAAAAAACTTTTCGCTAAATTTTGTGAGTTTTTGCGCTAACTAAACAAACTTTTGAAGAGTTTTTTTTTTAGAAGTATGTATTTCACTTCGTTTAGATATTTAAATAATGAACGACTTAGAGTTACTCAAATGTCTTTCCAGTCTTTCCAAAAAACAATAGTTTTAATTTTCAGCAGGTATAATTTTATTTTCGCTAAAATAGAACATGTATCGCATAGTAAAAGTAATGTTATTTTTGATGTGATCAGAATATTAAAAAGCAAAGTATTATAAAGTTTTAAACGCTATAAGAACGTAAATCTCACGCAAGTGAGATTGATGTCTTAACAGTGCGTTCGCAACTTATTGAATCACCTAAATTGTGTTCGCAAACACTACTGAACGTACTGTACTATTATTGAGCTAAACACCGTATACTAAACTACCAATAAGCTTCGAGCGCAAAATGTTTAATGCAAATTAAACGACATCGTATGCAAATTATGTGAAATTAGCGTAATACGTGATTTTGCGACCGAATCTCAAAAAATCGGGGACTTATCCCTCAAAAAAAATTTATGAAGTTCTAAAATCAAAACTTTAAAATTTAAGACACATTCAAATTCAATGTTAAACGCATTTATTCAAAATGACTTTTTTTTTCTATTATATTTTTCCCCGTATTTCAACTTTTACGCAAAAAACCCGTTTTATTTTTGATTTCAAAAAAAAGTGATTTTATTAGCTGATAATCTTGTTTTGTTGAGTTCAGATGTGCAATGTTGTTTCTAAAGATTTCGCAAGCTAAAACTGAAAGTGACACTTTAAAATTAGGCGACAAGCCGAGCGTGCTAATTTTTTGTTAGTGCGTAAGATAATATAATTTCGTTTTCATTATTCATGCAAGTTAGAAAAAAGATATATTTAACGGTTTTTTTTCCACCAAATTCTCACTGATATAAATAAGGCAAAATTAAGCAAATATGCTTAAAATTTAGCCAAATTTTCGCCAATATAATAATTAAGCAGAATTAAAACCTAAAATTAATTATACGTGCAGTTGCAGTGCAGTCTTTTAAGCGATGGTTTTTTTTTTCAAAAACACACTTTTACCGTTAAAACAAATTTTAAATAGATCTTCATGAATTAACTTTCTAGAAATTTTTTGATTTTTGGATCTGATAGCAATAGGTTAAAATATAGCAGTTAAATTACCAAAAAAGCACATAAAATTTAGTTAAAAACAATATTTTCGGTCAAAATTTGCATTATCAAAAAAACTTTTTCACCACTGGAAATTTTAATTCTCCAAAACACAGAAATTCATCATATCAGAAGTTTCGATCCTCAAAAAACACAAATTAGACGTGTTTTTTTTGTTTCAAGGTTTTAAACTCTCGAAATAGTGTAATTTTTGTTA
Organism: Microlaimidae sp. YZB2_3; assembly: GCA_030248175.1. Taxonomy (NCBI): domain Eukaryota; kingdom Metazoa; phylum Nematoda; class Chromadorea; order Desmodorida; family Microlaimidae; species Microlaimidae sp. YZB2_3. Next base: position 21,061 of record JASAMX010031522.1, read on the forward strand.
ATGCAAATTATATATCGTACATTTTAGTTGTAAAAAATAATTCTAACTAATTTTGTTGACTATTTTTAAATTATGATATATGTTTGACGAGGTTTTGTTAGATCGGAAAATCAAAAAATTTCTGTAAAACTGAAAACGTTGAGAATGTTTTAAATTTTTTTTCACCGGTTAAAAATTAGTTTTTAAACATCAAATCATTTAGAAGATTGTAGCTTTAAAGAGGGAATTAAGCTCCACTCCGAGAATATTTCCAAGCCTAGGCTTTTCTCAGTTTAAGCACTTAAGTTTTCAGTTTACAACAGCTGAAAACAAAAAAAAAATTTTAAAATCGCATAGTTAATAATGATAAGATGTCAAAATGCTTATTTATTGACAAATATAATCGCTTAATTTAGAGTGTGATAGTTAATCTTGATGCATATTATATTTTGCGATACAAGCCAAAATTGAGATTTTATTGTTTTGTATAACAAGATGAAATAGTGCGAATATGACGCTGTTTGTAAAGGTATTTTATTTAGAAAGCTTGAAAAAGTGAATTCTGTTCTGGTTCCCATCGCAGTGACCACGACAAGTTACAATCGATCAAAGTCACATTAGGATTAATTTGCATACAACAGGATTAAATTTGCAATACATCTTTTGGAATTTTAGTTTAGTGGTTTTTACCAAAAAAACAATCATTGTACACATAGCAAGTGAACCATGATTGTACTGAACTTAAAATTCCAAAGGATGTATTGGACATGTAATCTTGTTGTATGCAAATTATTCCTTATGTGACTTTGGTGGATTGACAACGCGTTCATACCGCACAGCGACAAGTGACAGTGTAACTGTGTAAATGTGAGCGGAACACGTTGTCACTGGCCACTTGTCACTCCGGTGCGTGAACTAGGCTTAACAGTGTAGATAAAGTTTTGTTTTTTCTTTAACGCGGGATGTACGTTCAAGTATTTTTTCTTTAATCACCCATGAATTTTTTATTTTATAATAATTGCGCCTAGAGCTGAAAACTATTTCATAAAGTTATAAATTTAACTGGAGTTTGCAAAAGATGGTGCGCAAAGACTAGCGAGTTATTTAGATTGACTAATATTTCGTTTGGGTTGAATGATCGTAGCAAATGGGATTCACTCGGTCGTATTGACAACAAGTTTTTGATTCTTGCTTTAAACAATATACGTAATATAGAGTCTAACTGACGATAATTTTTATACTTTTTGTGACTGATTCTACCCTAAAAAACGACGATTTAACTTATTTCTTAGGGATAAAAACCTCCAACGTCAATTTTCTCTTATTTTTTGCTTTTTCTTAGCAATTGCAAAAAACACATTTTTGAATAATAATCTTTTACCCAAGCGAAATCAGCAGAATTCAATTATTTAAAATAAGCGAAGTAACTTCCTCGTTCAGCAAAGGTTATAGCATGTCTCCGAATTCGGCCACCCACGTTGTTTTTTTTTCTTTATAGTATTTTATTGGCGCTTAAATGACAAAAGATGTTTTTAAAATAAAAAAAAAGCATAACATGGTTTTACGGCGGTTAAATTAAAATTAACTTGTTGTTTGTTTACATTTTACTTTTTAAATATTTTTCCCGATCGACCATCGATTAAACGCTGAATAAACTAAAACTAAAATTAAAACAGTAAAATTTTTTAAAAAATGCTTTGCTTGCATTTTATTGCGTAATCAGAAAATTTTCATTTCTCCACGGAAATTTATTGCTTGTTATTAATGTTATAAATCAGTTCACGCTTTATATTTTCTTAAATTTTTTTGCAGCATTAAAAGAGCACTTTTACAAATGAAACTCCTACATCCCCGGAAAAAACGGCTCCTTTAATAATTGGCCAATCGGGCTAAAATTTGAAATATTGCGGTCTTGGTGCCAATAAAATTTCAAATATCTGATTTGAAGTAGATAAGTTTTGTATTAAACGAGTAGATCGTCTGGGGAGTATAGTCGTTTTATATGCTTTTATATTTATATTTATGTGTTTAAATAAGTTGATACAAGTCTAAGTGCGGTATTGATACTAAACTCAACGGCACTGTAGAAGCGACAGACCGTCTGCAGTGAACGGTCTGCAGAAAACCTATAGGAAAAATTAAAAGAAAACAATAACAGAAATGCGCACGGTATTATTTTCATTTTTTATTTTAATCATTTCAAGTATTTGGAAATGGATTTGAAATGAACCGCTGGCATTAATCCAACAACATTCGGAATTTATGTAATAAAGCTTCCTGATGGCATTCGAGATTAGCTTTTGTACTCTTTGTATCATTGTTTTTACATAAATTAGGATTAAAATAAAGATTGATCGATGGATTGATTTGACTGATAAATTATCTGTACAAACAAATGCGCGGCGGCTAAAGTGCTCTTAAAAAACCTATCAATATTTATCAAAATTTTGACACTTGGACATTCGCTACTATTAAACGAATTTTAGAATGTAAATAAAAATGCAGGAAAATGTTTTATTAAATTTATATTAAACATTTTGACAAACCTAGTTGTCGTCATCAGTTGAATCTAAAATACAAAAAATATCAACAAAAAAATATTAAAATTTTTTGTATTTTCAATCTTATTTCTTATGGCAATTGTAGTTTGTCGAAATGTTTAATATGAATTCATAAAAATATTATCTTTTATTTTTATTTACATTCTAAGATCATTATTTTCCCAATGACAATTTACAGCAGTTTTAAACAAATAATCATAAAAAAGGAGCCTAAGGTAGCAAAAAAAACTTAAGTTTATAATAGTATAATAAAACCAGTAATAAATGATATGCTAGAAATAGGATCCTTAATTTTTTTAAAAAATAGACTCAACAAAAGTGAATATACCATGATTTATTCGAAAGATAGTGTGTTGTAAGTTTTCAACTAGAAATTGATTTTATATTAAGTTAAAAATAAATTTTACTAACCATTTTTAGCTCCTTTAAATTATAAAAAAAGGTTTTTGTTTGAGTTTCACAATGTTTTTTTTTAATATTTAAGTTTATCGGTCAACACGATGGTCAAAACACCCCATTTAAATTGAAGTTTTTCAGTGTTAAATATCTTTACAGAGCTATGACTTTATACTCTCTTATTTTTGTTTGCGAAAACTCATGTACAAATAATTGAGTGTTGGTAAAAATTACAATGTTGTTTGTAAACTTTTACAAAAAACACTATTGTTTATAAAACCTCTTTTTCTCATATATTCCAGTTGTCGATTTGACCTAGTAGTAAAAGTCAGAGACTTGCATGCAAAGGTCTAAGGTTCGATTCCCTCCGCAGACAATTTTTCAATTTTTCCAGAGCAGTTTGTAAAATTTACAAACAACTTTATTGTCCCATTATAAAGTCACGTTTTTGTAAAATATGCAAATATTTTAGTGAAAAAAGTGCAAACAAGGTTAAGAGAGTAGAATCACTTTTAACCAATTAGCGCTTAGGCAAAAAATAGAAATCTTTCATCCATTGGAGGTCAATTTTTTCTTAAGCGCTAATTTGTTAAAACAGCTCCTCCCACAACCATTCCCACAACAAAATATAAATGACGTGATCACGAATACTATATGACATTTTAATGGTACTTAAAATCCTGACGTAAATTAAAATAACTTATTTACATGTATGTAAACGGGTTATGTACAGCTGTAAATAGATATGTTGTTTTTGTAACTAAAAATATGCAAGAATATTATGTAAATTGAGCCAAGAAAGAAATTAGCAAAATTTTGTTTATAATTTTTGTTTTTAAATTGGTTTTTAATGAATAAAATAGGAATTGTAATCGGAATTGTAGCGTGCCGGGGATAGTTTGTTTTATTGTTTTGTTACGTTTTTCTTTTTTTGTATTTAATTACTTACTATAGCAACAATTGAAAAAATTTCGTGATAGCTTTTCAAGGTAATACGAGAAAAGAACAGGTCACGAGCCAATTCAGACGTAACTGGTTTTTTGTTCAAGGAATAAATATTTGAGGGCCAAGTAATCAGTTGTTGAACAGGGTTTCTTTTTTCAAAATAAGTTTTTTATTAATTTTATTTCTTCGCTTAAATGGTTTTGCCGCACTTCACTGCTTGAGTAAGTGACTTGAGCAAAATTTTCAACTTATCGCCATCAGCAAAATTTTTATTTTTACAAAACAAAATTAAAAATAAATTCTACAGCTCTATTGCTGTTTTTACCTTCCTCTTTTCCACCTCCATCACAATCTTCTGCTGGTTAAACCAGCAGTATTATTATTATTATTATTTATTATTATTATTATTATTATTATTATTATTATTATTATTATTATTATTATTATTATTATTATTATTCTTATTATTATTATTATTATTATTATTATTATTATTATTATTATTATTATTATTATTATTATTATTATTATTATTATTATTATTATTATTATTATTATTATTATTATTATTATTATTATTATTATTATTATTATTATTATTATTATTATTATTATTATTATTATTATTATTATTATTATTAACCATTATTTTTATTATTTTTTATTATTATTATTATTATTATTATTATTATTATTATTATTATTATTATTATTATTATTATCATTATTATTATTGTTTTTATTCCAACGCTAATGTCTTAAAAATTATATTACTGCATAACTAAAGCCTGTTCCAAAATGATTGAGACTGGAAACAAAACGTAAATTTCAAAACCTATTTCGGCCAATTTTATAAATTTATCACAAAAAAGATTTGTATGGTTTTGATCTAGGTTTCGCTTAGGCTTAGAAAAATGTAGGGTTTCCATTTTTAAGAGCGTCGCAAAAATGCGCTTACAAAATTTGCCAGGAGCGAAGTGGACCGGGAGCGAAGTGGCTGGAGCGAAGTGTCCCCAATTCGATTTTTTTATAATAGTTTGATTGTGGCCGCTTTCGCGTTTTTTCACTCAGTGTTTATTCATGGTCCTATTTAATGTTTCGAACGCTTGATGCTCTTGGGGTGTGGCTAAGCACAAAAGCAAGTAAAATAGCTTTCTTGTGAACTAAAATTTTTTTAGGCAGGGGGGCCAAAAAGAAGTGCGCACTCAAAAAAATGCATTACATAAGACATCTTTTGCTATATGTTCCAACAACATTTTGTACAAAAATGATATGGACTAAAAAAAGGATTTAATAGAAAGTTATTAGTATAAACATAAACATGAAATCTATATACACTGCTAAAGTTTTGGAATATAAAATCTACTTTTCTGATAGCGAAACACGTTTAAAGTTTAGAAAAAACTCAGTTTTTAATGCGTTCCAGCAATAACTATTGCATGTTTTATTTTAAGCGATGATCAAAACACAAAAAATTTAACCAACTTTCGTTAATTTTTTTCGCACAATATATTTGTGCAAGTTCTGTGTTTTTTTGTTCTAATTATTAAAAGGGAAGCTCTAAAACCCGGTTCACACTGAGGTGGCAATGCCACCGGTGGGAATGCCACTGCCACAGGTGGAAATGCTACCGGTGGCATTACCACCGCTAGGTTCACACTGGGGTGGCATTTGCCACCGCTAAAGAGCATTTCGTTCGCGTGTAGAGCTAAGAAATTTTTTTTTTACTTTTTACTCTTTTTTTTATTTTTTAGTCTTTTTTATTATTTCCCAGTTGTTTGCCTGGTTAATTCTGTCCATGTATGTTTTTTATCGCTTGTAATAAAGTTCCGGACGGTTCCGATCAGAAGTTCATCCGAACCAGTAGCCATATTTTTATTTCTAAAAGGTGGTCGAAAAAACATTAACGAACTTAAAAGCTTTCTTTTTAATTAATATAGGTAAACGATTTTGTTTTTAGATTTTTTTAATAATCCTGTTTTTAGATTGTTTACTCTTTTAACCTAAAGCCGCGCAACAAATGATATTAGAAACTGGGCAGCAGAAAAATTTGCAAATTTTTTATTAATGCATAAAAAATTGCAAATTCATATTCAAGCACTTTTCCATGCTATGTATGTATGTATGTACGTGTGTGTAAAATTTGCAAAAACTACTTAAATTTTTTTTTCATAAAAGATCATTGGTTTTTGTTTGTCTTGCTACACACGTTTTTTGCTATATAATTTTTTATTTATGCAATTTACGCGTTTTCACGCGTTTTTCTATTTACATCGCAATATTGTTTGCCGGTTTTGCTTACACAATGAAAGCGTCTATGTAAAAACCGTAATATTTTCATTGATTTTTTTAACAATGCGCGCGTTCCCATGCGTTTTTTTTTCTTAAGAGAGCTGCCACCGATGACGCAGTTGTGGATCGAACACAACACCGCAAGGTGGCATTGCCACCTCAGTGTGAACACGTCATATGTTTAACGTTGGACACAACAGCGGTGGCAATGCCACCTCGCGGTTGCGATCCCACCGGTGGCATTGCCACCTCAGTGTGAACCGGGCTTAAGCGGTTACGGAATTTGACAGAATAAAGTTGTGTATTTGATAACAAAAAATGCACGTGTTTCTTACGCTTAAGTTTTTCTGTTCCTGGGATTTACGATAACGAGTCACAATCGTTATAACAACTAGTGTCACGTGACTTATTCCGTGTACACACACTGTATGGCCTGATGCAAATTTAAAACACAAGTCGCAGTCCTGTTGTATTTTATGCAAACGCTACTCATTCTGCCGTACTTATAGAAAATTTGTATGCTGCTCTTCTTCTGAATTTTAAAACGGTATCCCCGCAGTGTTTCTTGTTCCAATGGTTCCTTTTAGAAAGGATCTTTTAAAATGTATAATTCAAAGCCTCATTCCGAGAAAATTAATGTTTTACTGAAGGCTTTTTTTGACATTTCTTAAGAATGGGGCTTTAATGTACTTTTCCAGACTATATTTGCATGATAAATATTTTGTTATAATTTTGCGTATCGACCGAAAAGCGTATTCCGTACATGCTTAATTAGCTAAAACCAAATATAACTAAGACGCTTGGTTTTTAAATTTTATACATAACTGCGTTTTTTGAATTTTTTAAAATTTACTGATTTAATTTATATCAGTAATCAATAATTTAATTTTTTAAAACCTGCCTATTTTTTGAAATCGTAACTTTTTTATTTTTGTTATACAAATTGTTTTTTACTTATAAATGTAAAGATGGTTTTGCCAATTTTAAGTTATTCGTTTTTTAAACAATTTGCCGTATTCTGTGTTTCGAGGCATTTAGCAATTAGCGATTGGGAAAATTTGGAAAAACTGGGAACACCGGAACCGGAACTCTTCTTGGAACTAAAATATTTTCGGAAGTTTGGAAAAAAAATTTTAAATTTAATTAACACGGCATCAGAATTGAAATGTGGGGCCTATTTCATAAAGATTTCTCTAATTGTAAATTAATAAACGCATTTCATTTCTTCTTATTTTATTAATTAAAAAATACGTACGTAACTGTGGAATTTACGGAATTTACAGACATGTAATTTTTTAAATTCTAAACGCAATTTTATTAATATACTTTTTAATTAAAAATACAAAAGAAAAATATGTGTTTATTAATTTACAGCTGTAAATTAGTTACAAGCAATTTTTATGAAATAGGCCCCTGCACAACAAAAAAATCCAAAACAGAACTAGGAGTTTCTAAATCAATTCGACTTATTTTAAATCTTAATAAGTGTTAGAATGGTTTGAATTTCTGTGAGTATTTTAAATATAAATAAAACAAATTTTGGAATTTTAAGTTAAAATTAATTGTAAGTCAAATAATAAGTCAAATAAAAGTAAAACCCGGAACATTTTTTGTCCAAATTTTTCAAAATAAAAAAACCCAACAATTGGATTTCGAGAAATCTAAGAGTGTTTTTCGAATCTTAAAAACTTTTTATAGGCACTTTTTCTTTCGGGGGAAATTTCAAAAAATATAGGAAAAATCTAAAAATCACCCACAATCGAACTGTTTGGTTTTGTTTTTGCGGACACCTTGGACGAAGTAGAAGTATGAACCAATCTTAAAGTAACAATAAAAAAATATCTGCTCCCTATTCTTTTAGGAATAATGTAGCAAAGGTAATTAAAAATTTTTAGCCAAAACTTCCATTATTTGTTAAATTTAATGCTTTATACAGGGACATAATCAGGGAGGGGGGCGGCCGCCTCCCTCCCCCCGAAACGGTCGGACAGGGCAAAATATAAGGATAGTGGTTGGGGAGGGGGGCGACCGCCCTCCCCCCGAAATGATCGCCAAATAGTAAAATTTGGGGGTTTTCAGAGTCTAAAAATTCAAAATTCTCTAACTATAAAATAATTTTAGTACCACAATTGACCCCCAAAAACCAAAAATTTTTTCCGCTTCGCTTCGCTCAGCGGTCACTTTCTATAGTATACATACATATTATATCTCGCTATTTATCTTGCCTAATGCTAATGTTATTTCAAAGTTAGTACAATATTTTTTATAAGTAATAAGTCCTGCATAGAAAGCAAAACAAACAATCATATTGGTTGATTTATGTACCTCTCCCTTCCTAAATTTTTCAGCCTTCTATAGCATTGGCTCGGTTTTTTCTTATAGGTAAGTACCTTAAAAACATGGAGTCGAGATGCTGCTCATATGCTTTGGTTTAGAATGTGGGTGTAGCTAAGGAGTTTAAAAGGTGTACAAAAAATTTTTTTGTCATTTTTTATATTTATTTACTATTTTTTTCAAAATTCAACCCTTCTATGTCATTCTCATGATTGTAAGCTTTACAATGATAACTCAGTTAAACCGCACTCCATTTTGTCGTTGGAGAGAAGGGTCTTTTCCTCGTTTGGTGAAAATATTTTGTCCAGCATAAAGATGTCCATGTTAATTTTTTACTAATTTCAACCCCCTTATGATGCTTCCTGATCTATAAGGTTTACCTATGTTATCTCATTTACCCCAGTCTTTTTGGTGATTGGGGAGGAAGGTCTTTCCCTCTTTGGTAATAATATGTTGTCCAGTATAAAAATGTCCATGTTATTTTTATAAAATTTCAACCCATTTATGACATTCTACAGACTGTAAGCTTTGCAATGATACCTCATTTAGCCCAATCCGTTTTGTTGTTGAGAAGAAGGCCACCGACCTTTTGGTCAAAATGCGTTGTCCAGCATAAAAATGTTCTTGTTATTTTTTTTCCTTGAAAATTCAGCCCTTTTATGACATTCCTTGACAGTTAAGATTTGCAATGATATCTCATTTAGCCCAATCCTTTTCGTGATTAAGGAGAAAGTTCGCTGCCCCTTTTAGTGAAAAAACGTTGTCCAGCATAAAGATGTCCATGTTCGTTTTTCTAAAAACATGATATTCTGGTTTTTAATTGGCAAATTACTCTTACCAATAAGTTTGAACCAATTCTAGGATAAAATTTTTTTCAACTTTTAAAGTCCATAGGGCCCTGTTTTTGTGAAAATCTGTTGTCCAACCAAAAGATGTCCATGCAATTTTTTTTTAATTTTAACCCCTTTATGACATTCCCCTGTCTGTAAGCTTTGCAATGATATCTCATTTACCCCAATTCTTTTGCTGGTTGGGGAGGAAGGTCGTTCCTCTTTTTGGTGAAAAAACGTTGTCCAGCATTAAGATGTCCATGTTAATCTTACCAAAAAACGTGACATTTTGGTTTTACATTGGCTAATTATTCTTATCAATAAGTTCAAGCCAATTCAAAGACAAAAAAATTTTCGATTTCCAAAATTCATAGGTTCCCCTTTTTGTAAAAATGTGTTGTGCAGGCTAAAGATGTCCATGAAAAAATTTTCTAAATTTTAACCCTTTATGACATTCCCTGGACTGTAAGATTTGCAATTATATCTCATTTACGCGCAATCCCTTTTGTGGTTGGGGAGCAAGGTCATTCCTTTCTTTAGTGAAAAACGTTGTCCAGTATATAGATGTGCATGTTCTTTTTCCAAAAAAACATAATAATCTGGTTTTACATTGGCTAATTACTCTTAGCAATAAGTTTAAGCCAATTCCTGGACAAAAAATTTTTTAACTTCCAAAATCCATAGGGGGGACCCTTTGGTGAAAATGCGTTGTCCAGTATAAAGATGTCCATGTAAGTTGTTTCAAATATTCAGCCTCCTTTCGACATTCCCTAGGGTATAAGCTTTCCAACGATACCTCATTTATCCTAATCCGTTGTGTGGTTAGGGAGGAGTTAGAGAACACACAAACAGACTCACAGACTAACAAATACACACATACACACACACACACACACACACACACAGACACACAGACACAGACACAGACACACACAGACACACACACACACACACACACACACACACACACACACACACACACACACACACACACACACACACACACACACACACACACACACACACACACACACACACACACACACACACACACACACACACACACACACACACACACACACACACACACACACACACACACACACACACACACACACACACACACACACACACACACGCACGCACGCACACGCAAACGCACACGCACACGCATACGCATACGTACAAGTACTGCACACGCACACGCACACACACAGGGTTTGTTTTTTCAAAATAAGTTTTTTATTAATTTTATTTCTTCGCTTAATTAGTTTTGCCGCACTTCACTGCTACTGCAGAAAGCAATAAGTGACACTTTTGAGTTATCAAGAAACAAGCGTGTAAAAGTTTTAACGATTTGGGAAAAATCAATAAAATCGATGAATTCAAATTACATTTTTTTATTTTCATTTTCTTATTTAGTTTGATTTTAATACCTGTTTGTATTAAGCGCATTAAACCTTTAAAATAAGCATTGTAAACTTATTACCACCATCATTAACAAAATTTTGAACTTATCGCCATCAGCAAACTTCTTATTTTAACAAAACAAATTTAAAAACAAAATCTACAGCTCTATTGCTTTTTTCACCTTCCTCTTTTCCACCTCCATCACATTTTTTGCTGGTTAAACCAGCAGTATTATTATTATTATTATTATTATTATTATTATTATTATTATTATTATTATTATTATTATTATTATTATTATTATTTTAATTTGCAGTTTCTATGTTTGTATATGCACGGTTAACGTGTTGAATAATTGACAAAATTTCATATAGAAAATTTGACGCATATTATTCCACAAACTGTAGTTAATACCACCGGTCAGTAGTATTGTAAAAAGTATGGATTTTCGAATATTTCAAGTAAAAGTGTAAGTATTAAAAAAATAATTTAAATAAACTAAAAATAGAAGTATTTTGTGATTTTTAATTTAAGTAAACTAAAAGAATAAAAGTAACGGTTAAATTTTATATAAATAAAGTAAAAGTAAGTCAAGTAAAAGTAAAAGTAAAAGCATAAAAGAGTAATTCTGAAATTTGGGCAGGAAACTCCAACTATTGTTTAGTTTAATGCTTTATTGCAATTTCTGGTGTTAACTCCAAATCTAGTTATACTTTTAAGGTAATGAAACCAAAAAAACACTTTTTATATTGTCTATTTGAATATAGGGGTATTCCTGTTTGAATATGTTTGTCGATTGAACATCCTATCTCCAACCACAGAAATTATAAAGCTACAATAATGTATTATTAAAAAACAGTTTTTTTTAAATATTATGAACATCCTCATTTTAGGCAAAGAATTTTTACAAATTTTTTTTAATGCGCAAATACAAGTATTCTTGACTTTAAACTGACTTAAAATTAAAGCAATCAACTCAAAATTAGTGATTATAGTTAAATAAACTATTTAAGCTAAAATTATAAATATTTTAAATAAAAATTGCACATGAATTTTTATGCGGGCCTAAAACTTATATATAGAGAGATATTTCTACTTCAAATGAAATAATTTTTGCATGTAATATTGCATGTTTTCCGGAGCTCCGATAGTAAAAACTCCAATACAAAACGCTGGTTTTGATAGTTCAGAGCAGAACACTGATTTTTGGAGCTTCAAAACTATAGCTTCAGAGCTTTTTGTAAAATTATCTACAAAATTTTATTCTAATTAGTCTTTTGATCTAAATGTATGGTTTTTAGCATTTTAGCAGTCTTAAAACTTTTTCTTGCCATGTACATGTAGCTGACCATAAGCCCAGGAGATCTATACTCGTTGAATTTATTTAAATTATACTTAAATTATTTTAAGTAACTGGAGCAAAAACCGGAATAAAATAAATTGAATTTTCAAAAGTCGAGTAAGAGCAAAAGTGAAACTAAGTAAAATTCAAAACTTATGGTTGAATTATATCTGGCTGACGCTGAAAATTAGAATGCAGACATAAAGGGACCAATTAAAATTGTGCGGTAATGACGTTTTTTTAAAAAAACCAATAAGAACGCAGAATTTTTTTTAATTCCACCCTTTCACAAAAAATACAAAAATTAACCAACTTTAGCCCTTAAAAAATTTGCATCTAGGTTACAAATTAGGTAAATTAATAAATAATTATTAAAATGCAGTTTTTAATCTTTGTTATTAATCCGCTTTAGTAAAAAATTTTGAATGTTTTTGTTGTTAAATAGTCGATTCAATACTGCAAATCTCGCGGTCAGCTAGATTTTTTTTGCCTATAAGTAAAAGTAATTCAAAATCCGTTACTTTTATCAAAAATATATAATAAAGGAAAAATGAGACATTTAGAACAAACTGCCTATAAAAAAAGGTTCCATTTAAATGGGACCTGGTCCCATTTAAATGGGACTTTTCGATTTTGGTCCCATTTAAATGGGACTTTTCGATTTTGGTCCCATTTAAATGGGATCCCATTTAAATAGGTCCCATTTAAATGGGACTTATTTAAATGGGATCCCATTATAAATAGGTCCCATTTAAATGGGATCCCATTATGAATAGGTCCCATTTAAATGGGATCCCATTTATATGGGATCCCATTTAATTAGGTTCCATTTAAATGGAATCCCATTTAAATCGCACTTATTTAAATGGGATCCCATTTAAATGGGACCAAAATCCAAAGGTCCCATTTAAACGGGACCGTTTTTTACAAGTAGTTTGTTCTAAGTGTCTTATTATTCCTTTATTATATATTTTTGCTTTTATTAGCTTAAGTAAAAGTAATTTTTTACACAAGTATCACACAGTCGGGAATTCTCTTTTTTTATGCATTATTGCTAAGGATCCATGCGTATGTGTATAAAAATGGATTATATTCCAATTTTATACAAATACGTATATAATGAAACTTCAAATGACTGGACTATTGAAATGAAAAACAAAATATTTATTGCGATGTAGTTTATTTGGATTTTTAAATTCATTGATGTAGTTTATTTGGATTTTTTCAAAGCCTTTGATACTGTTTCACATCAAAAACTTCTTTATAAATTAAACAAACTAGGAGTTACTGGCAAATTTTAAAAATGAATTGGTTCTATTTTTAATAGAAAAAACCTTTAAGGTGGTTCAAGTTCTGTTAAACTAATAAACAAGTTCTGTTCCGCAGGCTTCTGTTTTGGGTCCTTTGCTTTTTTTAATATATGTCAATGATATATAGTATAAAACATTAAGCATTCCAAGTTAAAGTTTTTTGCAGATGATGCAAAAGTTTATGTAGGTAAGTTTTGATTCCCAAAATGAACTTCAAAATACAACAGGTTTGCAAGAGGATCTCTTGCAGTATTGGCGGAAAATAAATATGAAGTATAACATATAGGTTCTAAAAACTGTCTACATAAAAAAAATTCGATTATAAAATTGATAATAAAAGCTTGAAAAAACTAATTTAGTTAAAGATTTAGGAGTTTTTATGTCAGAGAATTTAAACTTTTCGGAGCATTGCAACATTATTGCTAAAAAGCATTTATGATTTTATAATTATCTGCTACAAAATTTGATTTGCTAGCACAATTTTTAAATTTTGAACTTTGAAATGTATACATTATTTTTCTTGTTTAATTTAATACAATTTTAGGAATATAATTAACGGAAATAATAATGTTAAGCAATATGAATTATCAGTTTTATTTATGTATATATATTTAAAATGATTCAGATACTTTAAAGATTTTCAGCTATCTATATATAAATAGACGGTCTGTGTGTGTGTCTGTGAGTCTGTGTGTTCCCTAAACTCCTCCATAACCACCCAACGGATTAAGCTGAATGAGGTATCGTTGGAAAGCTTATACCCCAGGAAATGTCGTAAGGGGGTTGAAATTTTAAAACAACTTACATGGACATCTTTATATGGGACAACGCGTTTACACCAAAGGGGGATATGGATAAATTTTTTGATTCAGAATTGACTCAAACTTATTGGAAACAGTAATTAGGTAATGTAAAGCCAGAATAACATGATTTTTGGAAAAATGAACATGGACATCTTTATACTGGACAACGTTTTTTTCATTAAAGAAGGGAATTACTTTGCTCACCAACCACAAAAGGGATTGGGTTAAATGAGATATTATTGCAAAGCTTACGGTCGGGAGAATGTCATAAAGAGGTTTAAATTTAGAAAAAAATTTGCATGGACATTTTTAGTCTGGACAAAACATTTTCACAAAAAGGGGAAACCTATGGATTTTGGAAAGTGAAAATTTTTTGTCTTTGAATTGGCTCGAACTTACTGATAAGAGTAATTATCCAATGTAAAACCAAAATGTCATGTTTTTTGGTAAGATTAACATGGACATCTTAATGCTGGACAACGTTTTTTCACTAAAAAGAGGAACGACCTTCCTCCCCAACCAGCAAAAGAATTGGGGTAAATGAGATATCATTGCAAAGCTTACAGACAGGGGAATGTCATAAAGGGGTTAAAATTAAAAAAAATTGCATGGACATCTTTTGGTTGGACAACAGATTTTCACAAAAACAGGGCCCTATGGACTTTGAAAGTTGAAAAATTTTTTATCTTCGAATTGGTTCAAACTTATTGGTAAGAGTAATTTGCCAATGTAAAGCCAGAATATCATGTTTTTGGAAAAATGAACATGGACATCTTTATGCTGGAAAACGTTTTTTCACTAAAAGGGGCAACGAAATTTCTTCTTAACCACGAAAAGGATTGAGCTAAATGAGATATCATTGCAAAGCTTAGGTTTCAAGG
>JASAMX010031526.1:0-24302 GCA_030248175.1 Microlaimidae sp. YZB2_3
AAAAAATTGTTTAAATAAAATAAATTTGGTTATAAATAATTGTTTTGGCTAAGTTTATTAACAAAAATTAATTAACGGTTTAAACATGCTTATTAAACCTAACACAACGATTTTTTAAAATTTATATAAAATTTTTTAAAAATTTTTTTATCCTCTATAAAAATTTTTTTATCCTATATAAAACTTATTAAACCTTATTTCCCATATTCACAATTTTATCATTATTAACAGTTTATGCATGCTTGTAACCAAAAATGTGCTTAGCTTATATATTTTTTATATAAGATGCTTAAAATTTATATTGTAATATGTAATTTTTTATTTATTCGTTTTTAATAAAAAATCGTTAAGGTAATTTTTTCTCCCGTTATTCATTATATAGCTACATTTCTGGGTTGTAATGATTTGTAATGAAGACTCCGTTGATGAAGTGCTACTTCATTACTTATTTTGTCCATACGCGTCCGGAGAAGCACAGAAACGCGTATTTGTTAACACTTACTTGCATGTTATGTTTATTTTGTTTGAAATTAATATTAAGACATTCTCATGTGACTTCCTTTTTTACTTTCGTTTTATTATACAAGCCTGTTTGTTGTTTATTAGTTTATAAATAGATTTTTTTTAATTTTTCAAAAATTTTTAGATTTTCAACATTTTGAATAAAATAATATAGCTAAAACATTAATGTTGTTACCTTGAATGTGTTGATATAGCTAAGGTTTATATAACTATGAATCACTAATAGGTAAGATTTATAACTGGGAATCACTAATAGGTGCTGTTGTATAAATTTATAAACTTACAAAAAATTTAAAATTCTGATTTTTTTTCATAAAAAAATACGGTTAAATAATGTTATCAATTTTGAGGTGATAATCGTTGGATTTAAACAAAACTACTCTCTGTTTCTTTTAGCGATACTGGAAAAAAGTTGACAAAAAATTTTTTGTTTGCGGTCTTATAACTTTTGAACGCGCCGCGATCAATATGCAAATATCTCGCGTTAAAGTCCTTGTACTTTTGGCTACCTTCTGAAAAAAAAATTTTCAAAAATTTTGGGGAGTTAGCCCTAAAATTGCCGAAATTTATGGTCGATTTTTTTTGGCCAAATTTCTAACTTTTTACCATATGGGGCTTTACGTCTGAAAATTTTTTTGGCAGATTGCCCATAATTTTCTGAGCTTAAAAATATATAATTTGTTAAGGGTAACCTACCTGGGTCGGGTACCCCGAGAGGTTAAAGGGGGTCAATTTCACGATTTTTGCTAAAAATCTTTGTATGGGGAACACAAAATGCATATTTTGGCATCATGCTCAAAAATTGTTAGAGCCACAGGCCTGACACCGGGGGGGATTTATGCGAAAATTTAAGTCCGACATTTTGGTGATAGTCTCAAAAAAATCTTGATGCCCTAAGGCACTGCAATGACTGACCCTTAAAAAACTTTTGACACAGCCCTTCTACATAGGCGAGTAATATATCATTTTAAAGCTCTCGGTGTGCTGATTTAAAAATTATAAAAAATTTGCTCTAAATAGTCGGGTAACCAAAATACAGACCCCTTTGTACCCCCAAAATTAGTAAGGGGTGATGTTTTTGTTTTTATTATTTATAAGCCCTGTTTATATTCGTTTGAAAGCTCTATGCGTGCTGATTTCAAAAATATTAATTTTAGACTAAAATTTTTTTGGTTACCCAGTTACATACCCGCAATACCCCCAATTGTGAAAAATAGTAATTTTGTCCTTTTTTTATTTTAAGTGACATGTTTATACTCATATAAAAGCTCTCGACGCACTGATTTTAAAAACATATGGTTTTTAAATTTTTTTCAGTGATTACCCATTTTTGCACCCATCAATGTACCCCCTAAAATTCTTAAGAGGTGATTTTATTATAATACCCTCATGTTTATACCCATATCAAAGCTCTCGACACACTGATGTCAAAAAAATTATTTTCAACTCGATTTACCCAATGGTTATCATTTTTACAACCAAAATGTACCCCCAAAAATTTAAAGGGGGTCTTTTTTATATATTTATTATAATACCCTCATGTTTATACTCATATCAAAGCTTTAGACAGGCTTATCCCAAAAATATAAATTTCAACTCGATTCACTCAATGGTTACCATTTTTACAACCCATAAAGTACCTCCAAAAATTTTTATGGGGTCTTTTTTATATATTTATTATAATACCCTCATGTTTATACTCATATCAAAACTTTAGACACGCTTATCCCAAAAATATAAATTTCAACTCGATTCATCTAATGGTTACCATTTTTACAACCCATAATGTACCCCCAAAAATTTTAGGGGGTCTTTTTATATATTTATTATAATATCCTCATGCTTATACTCATATCAAAGCTTTAAACACGTTTATCTCAAAAATATAAATTCCAACTCGATTCATCTAATGGTTACCATTTTTACAACCCATAATGTACCCCCAAAAATTTTTACAGGGTACATTATGGGTTGTAAAAATGGTAACCATTGGGTGAATCGAGTTGAAATTTATATTTTTGAGATCATCAATTTTTTAATTAAATTTAAAAATTGCTTGTATCACTTTCAATTTTCAATTAAACTCAACAATATCAGTGCTAACATTAATTTGGTTACTTTTCGTATACAATTCCAATTAGTGATTTTTCTACTTCTATTTTTTTAAATGAGCAATGCAACACTCGCGCCAACTTCTCATAAAGCGCGATTAACTAAGGATTTATGGTTTTAAAATTAAAAAAAATAGAAACTTTAGAAAATATATTTTTCAGCAACCAAAATGTTACTGACAGCTGTTAAACATCAATCGTTTGGGCCACAAACAGCAGTTTTAAAGTCTGTTATTACTGAGAAACGATTTAATATTTTTTTTAATTCTAAATACTTTTTTTTGTTTTAAATCTTTAGAAGATTTTTTTCTTGAATTTCATCCGATTTTTTCAGATTAACTTCTTGAATTCTCATTTATTTTGTTTTTATCTAGCTCGCGCTTCTGCAAAAGAAAACATTTGTTTTAAAGCAAAAGTTTTTAATGTGACCTTCCTTCAACGTTGCGAACCAAATTTTATTTTACAATGAAAACTGTTGTGTATTAATTTAAATGACTATTATAATTTAATTAAAGCTGTTTTAATTGTGTTTAGAAAATTACTTAATTTACTAAATACAATATTAAACAAAAAACTTTTAAGTTGCATAATTTTTCTATCAAATATACTTAAATAATGTTGTAAATAATACTAGACATATTTAAATAAAGAACGAGATTCTTGAAGAACACACAAATATGAAAAAGAATATTGATTATGTATATTTTTTTATAATAAATTTGATTTCATTAGTGTAACAATTCATATTTTTTGTCTTAGTTTTTTATTTGTCTGTTGATGATTGTTTGTGACAAACAAAACTTTATGCTATAAATTGTGTACAATAAACGTTTACTTGACAGTTTTCATAACTAAATGTATTTTCTATATTGACACAATATTTTCCTGTTTTATACGTAGTATTATTTAAACTAATTATTTTAGCGCGCAATGAATATTATGAAATTATTTTAAAATATTTCAGAAAAAGATGTTACTTAATCAAATACACTTTACGGTAGGATAACTTAATTAAATTTGGCCACCCTTAATTTCGGCAACCGGCTGTTATTTTTTCAATTGACAAAGTTATAAAATAAAGCGCGTAATGGCTAGATAAATGAAATGACAATCTATCCAGCCAAACGAAGTTCTTTTCAGAGCTTTGCGCATGGCAAAAATAGTAAACGGTGGCCAAAATAAAGCTGGCCAAATTTAAATCCTAGTTGAATATCCTAATTTAAAATTGTTTTAAGTTTAGAATGATTAAATTTAAAAAATTGCTTGTATCACTTTCAAATTTCAATTAAACTCAACAATATCAGTGCTAACATTAATTTGGTTACTTTTCGTATACAATTCCAATTTAGTGATTTTTCTTCTTCTATTTTTTTAAATGAGCAATGCAACACTCGCGCCATTGTTTTACTTTGTACTCTGTAGCCGCACTCATAAAAAGCGATTAACCAAAGGTTAACCAAAGATTAAGTATGAACGTCTTTTATTTAATGGACAAGGAGAGAATCGGATTAAAAAGCTAATAAAAACTGACTTTAAACGCGGTTTTTTAACTTTTTGTCATATTTTATGACTTTAAAAGTATACATACTGTTTTAACTAAAGTATTTTTATCTAAATATATGTCAAATTTTAAGAATATTTGAAAAAAAATTAGATACATGATATTGTTAATTTTTAATTTCAAAATAAAAAAATTAAAAAAAGTTTTTTGTTTCGATTTTAAATTTGGTTCACATTTTAAATTTAAATTTATAAAAACTTAATTCCTCTGTATGTTTGATTATGTTTTAAGTTTATTGTAAACTATTAATCATTATTTAGAGCAATTTAAATTTTATTATGTGAGCCAATGCAAAAGCCAATCCACAATCCTCAGCTAATCCTTAGTTAATCGCGCTTTATGAGAAGTTTTATTAGAATGGATTACTGATTTTTAATATTAGCAGTGCAAACGCATTCTTTCAATTCAAAACAGTCGTGTCCTATTGATGCCAATGCATACGTATAAATTTAAATTTTAAAAAAATACATAGGTATGCATCAGTGGCGTAGGGCAAGAGGGGCAATACCCTCTTTTAACAGACGTTCCAATATATATGGGGCGAGCAGTTTGCCCCCACCATAATGTTTATATTCATATTAAAGCTTTCCACACTCTGATGTCAAACATATTAATTTTAACTTGATTTACTTATAACCCATAAGGTACCTCTTTAAATGTTTTGGGGGTATATTATTGGTTGTAAAACTGGTAACCATTAGTTGAATGGATTTTTTAAAAAATGTGTTTAACATCAGCGCGTAGAGAGCTTTAATATGAGTATAAATTCAACAGTATTTGATCAAATATTAAAAAATGACTTCCAAAAAATTTTTGGGGGTACAATTTGGATTTTAAGAATGGTAACCATTGGGTGGATCAAATTAAAGATGATATTTTAGACATTAACGTGTCGAAAGCATTCATATGAGTATAAACATTACGGTATTATGATAAAATCACTCGTTAAGAATTTTAGGGGGTACATAAATGGTTGTAAAAAAAGAGTAACCACTGAACGAAATTTAATAAACGATATATTTTTAAGTCAATCTATCGAGAGTTTTTATATGGGTATAAATACGACACTTAAAATGAAAAATATACAAAACTATCATTTTTCAAATTTGGGGGTATTTAGGGGCATGTAACCGGGTGACCATAAAAACTTTTAACTTAAAATTAAAATCATTGCAATCAAGCACGCATGGAGCTTTCATATAAACATAAGTACGACAAAAACAAAAAAAACGCACCATTTACTAATTTTGGGGCAAAAGGGTCTGTTTTTTGATTACCTGACGTTTTAGAACAAAATTTTTTTATATTTTGGAAATCAGCACGTCGAAAGCTTTAAAATTATATATTACTCGCCTATGTGGAAAGGCTGTGTCAAAAGTTGAAATTTTTAGGGTTCACCCAGTGTTGTTGCAATATGACAAATTGTATGGCAATTTAACCTAATAGTGCTGAAATTGACTAGTGCTAAATTAAAATATTGCTGAAATGGGACGTTTATGACGTCACAGACTCAAATATTTAAGTATTAAAGCTTCTAGAATGTTCTATAGATTAGCGCTCTGGACGTTATTTTGTTGCCTATCGCTAATGTTTCAGTATTATATACACCGTGTTAAATATAAATCAGTGTTATGAAATGTAATTAAGAATTATAATATGTAATTTAGTGTTATGAAATGTTACTTAATGTTATTAAATGTTAAATTAAACATAATTGATATTATTATTGAAATTGTTTATTTTTAAAGCTAATGTTATTCCAAACCGCTTTTTTATTTTATTGTGTGCCTTTGCTGTTCTCGTTTTGTTACCAATAAACATTTTAATTTTAATTCCACTGAGCACTTCGGTTTGTCATAGCCCGACAATTGGTAGCAGAGCGTGGTTAAACGTCAAATAACTGGTCCAAAAATGGAATCAACCCGAAATTTGTTTGAAGAAAATCCAAATTGCGCCATCTTCACTGGGGTATAGATGACGCTGCACTGCAATGTGACCGCTGCATTGCCTGGTTATGCTCACAGGTCATCAACAGGAACACTCAACAAAGACTTACAGCGGAACTCTTATGCGGCGCTAACGGCAAAAAGGGAGTTTTCATGGTTGTACATACAGTCAATGTTCTAAAGATGGACTCTACTGGCAGCTTCTGCAATCCAACACTTTCACTTGGGCGGAGCTGATTCAACTCAATTGTGATTCCACTGTGCTTGATGACATTCTGCAGCGACCTCAAGAAGAAGCAAATGGGAATTGGCCTGTGACACAACCAATAATACAGCGTCAGCTGTAATTTAATAATTTGGATAATACAGCGTCAGCTGGCACACTGCCAAATCAAGTTCAAGCGCAGACAATCAATTCGGGGGTAAACAATGCCCCTGGGGTAAGTCAAGCTCAGGCTGGCAGTGCAACGCCACTAAATTTCCTGTGCAGTCAAACGAATTTAAGCGGCCAACAGTTTGGAATCAAACAGCCCACAAGCAATAGTGGCTCTCCATGGGGAATCCAACCAAATGGGCTACCAAATCCAGTGAATAAATCACCGAACAGTTCTGTTGGGCCTGCAGCATTGGGAAATCAGAGTCAAGGCTTTGACAGCGCTCCTTCACAAGTTCCCAATGTTGGTCATCACAACACGCTTTCATGCACCAATATTCAAGTATTCCAGCTAATAGTGGAAGGACAATGGATGGCTTGACGCAAGCGCTGTTAATTCAAATCCTACAACAGCAACAGTTAATGCAACAGCAACAGCAGCAGTTCATGCAACAAATATTGACCATGCAGCAACAATCAATGGCTCAATCTCAGCAGTAGCTCATCAACACCATGCAGCAACTTCACACTTCACACAATGGTGGCATGGCAACGTCAGTTAACAGCTGCAATTCAAACAATTCACACGTTGCAATGGTCAACAATCAAGCAGTTGTTACTCCAAACTTTCCTCGCGTACAACTGCATCAGTTTTCAATGATGATTTTCGTCAATGGAGCCATTTTTGGGAATTATTTAAGTTCAATGTTCATCAGAAATCACTTCAACAGAAGTTGGATTACCTCAATCAATTACTGCATGGTCCAGCTAAGGACAAAATCAAAGGACTTGGCTTAGAAGGCTCAAGCTATAGTGAAGCGGTATTATAAAATATTGCAGCAGCATTATGGAAACCCTGCATTTCCAGTTTAAGGCACAATGGGATGCCTTTCACGCATTATCAGTTGTCCGTGACAATCTGACAAGGCGTGAAAGTGTACCTTAAACTGAAATCAGGTTTCCATAATGCTGCTGCAATATTTTATATCGCTTCAGCTATAGCTAAGCCTTCTAGGCACAAGTCCTTTGATTTTGTCCTTCTTAGCTGGACAGTTGCAGTAATTGATTGAGGTAATCCAAGCTTCTGTTATGATGAATTGAACTTAAATAATTCCGAAAAATGAGTGACGAAAAATCACTCATTGAACTGATGCAGTTGTACGCAAAGAGGAAACTGCAGTAACAACTGTAATTGTTGGTTGCAAAGTTATATAAAATATTTGAGAGGTGTTGACTGACAGTCCATGCCACCAATTTGTGAAGTGGAATGCAGCATGGCATGGGGCTCTAGCCTCAACATTGATTGTTGCTTCTTGGTGGATATCTTGCTATGGAAAACTGCTGAAGAAGCTGTCTGACCAGGTTGATTCTGTTGAATTAAATTGAATTAACAGTTTGCGTCAAGCCATTCATGTCCTTTTCACTATTAGCTGGAAATATATTTTGAATATTGTTGGTGCATGGAAAAGCATGTTCACAATTGCAGTAGACATGGGAACCTTGTGGAAAGGAGCGCTTTACAAGATATCCAGAATTCCCAATGCTGCAGGCCCAACAGAACTGTTCGGTGATTTATTCACTGGATTTTAGGTAGGAGCCATTTTGGTTGGATTCCCATGGAGAGCCACTCCTGTTGTGAGCTGTTTGGGTCCCTCCAAATATTTCGCAGTTTGGTTTTTGCCAACTCCCGCAGTTTTCGTGGCGTTGCACTGCCAGCCTGAGCTTGACTTTACCCCAGGGGCCCCACATTTTTACCCCCAAATTGATATTCTGCGTTTGAACTTTATTTGGCAGTGCCCACTGACGCTGTATTTATCAAATTATTAAATTACAGCTGAGCACTATTACCTATTGGTGCTGTAGGCCAATTCCCGTTGTTATTTCTACTTGGTCGCTGCAGAGGTCATCAAGAGCACAGTGAGAGAGTGCACAATAAGTTGAATCAGCTCCGCCCCGGTGGAAGTGTTGCCAGAAGCTGGGCGGAGCATCCATCTTGCAAACATTGAGATGTATGTACAACATGAAAACTCCCTTTTTGCCGTTAGGCATGAGGTTCGCTGTAAGTCTTTGTTGGGTTCCTGTTGATGACCTCTGGGCTGAGCCAGGGCAATGCGGCGCTAAGCATGCAGTGCAGCGTCGTGTATACCCCCAGTGGGAGATGGCGCAATTTGGAGCACGAACCCGGGCCCCCCCTTATTCTATTTTTGAGAAAACCACAAGTTGCTTGACGTTTTAACCACGCTCTGCTACCAATTGTCGGGCTATGACAAACCGGAAATTTTGCTCCATGGAATTAGGAAATTTAAAATGTTTATTGGTTGAGAAACGAGAACACAAAGGCACACACAATTGAAAAAAGCATTTTGGAGAATAACATTAGCTTTAAAAATAAACAATTTCAATAATAATATCAATTATGTTTAAGATTTAACATTTAATAACATTAAGTAACAATTTCCATAACACTAGAATTACATATTATAATTCTTAATTACATTTCATAACACTGATTTATATTTAACACGGTGTATATAATACTGAAAATATTAGCGATAGGCAACAAAATAACGTCCAGAGCGCTAATCTATAGAACATTCTAGAAGCTTTAATACTTAAATATTTGAGTCTGTGACGTCATAAACGTCCCATTTCAGCAATATTTTAATTTAGCACTAGTCAATTTCAGCACTATTAGGTTAAATTGCCATACAATTTGTCATATTGCAACAACACTGGGTGAACCCTAAAAATTTCAAATTTTGACACAGCCTTTCCACATAGGCGAGTAATATATAATTTTAAAGCTTTCGACGTGCTGATTTCCAAAATATAAAAAAATTTTGTTCTAAAACGTCAGGTAATCAAAAAACAGACCCTTTTGCCCCAAAATTAGTAAATGGTGCGTTTTTTTGTTTTTGTTGTACTTATGTTTATATGAAAGCTCCGTGCGTGCTTGATTGCAATGATTTTAATTTTAAGTTAAAAGTTTTTATGGTCACCCGGTTACATGCTCCCCCTAAATACCCCCAAATTTGAAAAATGATAGTTTTGTATATTTTTCATTTTAAGTGTCGTATTTATACCCATATAAAAACTCTCGATAGATTGACTTAAAATATATCGTTTATTAAATTTCGTTCAGTGGTTACTCTTTTTTTACAACCATTTATGTACCCCCTAAAATTCTTAACGAGTGATTTTATCATAATACCGTAATGTTTATACTCATATGAATGCTTTCGACACGTTAATGTCTAAAATATCATCTTTAATTTGATCCACCCAATGATTACCATACTTAAAATCCAAATCGTACCCCCAAATAAAAATTTTTTGGAAGTCATTTTTTAATATTTGATCAAATACTGTTGAATTTATACTCATATTAAAGCTCTCTACGCGCTGATGTTAAACACATTTTTTTAAAAATCCATTCAACTAATGGTTACCAGTTTTACAACCAATAATATACCCCCAAAACATTTAAAGAGGTACCTTATGGGTTATAAGTAAATCAAGTTAAAATTAATATGTTTGACATCAGAGTGTGGGAAGCTTTAATATGAATATAAACATTATGGTGGGGGCAAACTGCTCGCCCCATATATATTGGAACGTCTGTTAAAAGAGGGTATTGCCCCTCTTGCCCTACGCCACTGATGCATACCTATGTATTTTTTTAAAATTTAAATTTATACGTATGCATTGGCATCAATAGGACACGACTGTTTTGAATTGAAAGAATGCGTTTGCACTGCTAATATTAAAAATCAGTAATCCATTCTAATTAAACTTCTCATAAAGCGCGATTAACTAAGGATTAGCTGAGGATTGTGGATTGGCTTTTGCATTGGCTCACATAATAAAATTTAAATTGCTCTAAATAATGATTAATAGTTTACAATAAACTTAAAACATAATCAAACATACAGAGGAATTAAGTTTTTATAAATTTAAATTTAAAATGTGAACCAAATTTAAAATCGAAACAAAAAACTTTTTTAAATTTTTTTATTTTGAAATTAAAAATTAACAATATCATGTATTTAATTTTTTTTCAAATATTCTTAAAATTTGACATATATTTAGATAAAAATACTTTAGTTAAAACAGTATGTATACTTTTAAAGTCATAAAATATGACAAAAAGTTAAAAAACCGCGTTTAAAGTCAGTTTTTATTAGCTTTTTAATCCGATTCTCTCCTTGTCCATTAAATAAAAGACGTTCATACTTAATCTTTGGTTAACCTTTGGTTAATCGCTTTTTATGAGTGCGGCTACAGAGTACAAAGTAAAACAATGGCGCGAGTGTTGCATTGCTCATTTAAAAAAATAGAAGAAGAAAAATCACTAAATTGGAATTGTATACGAAAAGTAACCAAATTAATGTTAGCACTGATATTGTTGAGTTTAATTGAAATTTGAAAGTGATACAAGCAATTTTTTAAATTTAATCATTCTAAACTTAAAACAATTTTAAATTAGGATATTCAACTAGGATTTAAATTTGGCCAGCTTTATTTTGGCCACCGTTTACTATTTTTGCCATGCGCAAAGCTCTGAAAAGAACTTCGTTTGGCTGGATAGATTGTCATTTCATTTATCTAGCCATTACGCGCTTTATTTTATAACTTTGTCAATTGAAAAAATAACAGCCGGTTGCCGAAATTAAGGGTGGCCAAATTTAATTAAGTTATCCTACCGTAAAGTGTATTTGATTAAGTAACATCTTTTTCTGAAATATTTTAAAATAATTTCATAATATTCATTGCGCGCTAAAATAAATTAGTTTAAATAATACTACGTATAAAACAGGAAAATATTGTGTCAATATAGAAAATACATTTAGTTATGAAAACTGTCAAGTAAACGTTTATTGTACACAATTTATAGCATAAAGTTTTGTTTGTCACAAACAATCATCAACAGACAAATAAAAAACTAAGACAAAAAATATGAATTGTTACACTAATGAAATCAAATTTATTATAAAAAAATATACATAATCAATATTCTTTTTCATATTTGTGTGTTCTTCAAGAATCTCGTTCTTTATTTAAATATGTCTAGTATTATTTACAACATTATTTAAGTATATTTGATAGAAAAATTATGCAACTTAAAAGTTTTTTGTTTAATATTGTATTTAGTAAATTAAGTAATTTTCTAAACACAATTAAAACAGCTTTAATTAAATTATAATAGTCATTTAAATTAATACACAACAGTTTTCATTGTAAAATAAAATTTGGTTCGCAACGTTGAAGGAAGGTCACATTAAAAACTTTTGCTTTAAAACAAATGTTTTCTTTTGCAGAAGCGCGAGCTAGATAAAAACAAAATAAATGAGAATTCAAGAAGTTAATCTGAAAAAATCGGATGAAATTCAAGAAAAAAATCTTCTAAAGATTTAAAACAAAAAAAAGTATTTAGAATTAAAAAAAATATTAAATCGTTTCTCAGTAATAACAGACTTTAAAACTGCTGTTTGTGGCCCAAACGATTGATGTTTAACAGCTGTCAGTAACATTTTGGTTGCTAAAAAATATATTTTCTAAAGTTTCTATTTTTTTTAATTTTAAAACCATAAATCCTTAGTTAATCGCGCTTTATGAGAAGTTGGCGCGAGTGTTGCATTGCTCATTTAAAAAAATAGAAGAAGAAAAATCACTAATTGGAATTGTATACGAAAAGTAACCAAATTAATGTTAGCACTGATATTGTTGAGTTTAATTGAAAATTGAAAGTGATACAAGCAATTTTTAAATTTAATTAAAAAATTGATGATCTCAAAAATATAAATTTCAACTCGATTCACCCAATGGTTACCATTTTTACAACCCATAATGTACCCTGTAAAAATTTTAAGGGGGTACATTATGGGTTGTAAAAATGGTAACCATTAGATGAATAGGTTGGAATTTATATTTTGAGATAAACGTGTTTAAAGCTTTGATATGAGTATAAGCATGAGGATATTATAATAAATATATAAAAAGACCCCCTAAAATTTTTTTGGGGGTACATTATGGGTTGTAAAAATGGTAACCATTAGATGAATCGAGTTGAAATTTATATTTTTTTGGGGATAAGCGTGTCTAAAGTTTTGATATGAGTATAAACATGAGGGTATTATAATAAATATATAAAAAAGATTCCAGTAATAAAATTTTTGGAGGTACATTGTGGGTTGCGAAAATGGTAACCATTGAGTGAATCGAGTTTAAATTTATATTTTTTGGGATAAGCCTGTCTAAAGCTTTGATACGAGTATAAACATCAGGGTATTATAATAAATATATAAAAAAGACCCCTTTTTAAATTTTTTGGGTTACATTTTGGTTGTAGAAATGATAACCATTTCGGGTAAATCGAGTTGAAAATAATTTTTTTGACATCAGTGTGTCGAGAGCTTTGATGTGGGTATAAACGTTAAGGATACTATAATAAAATCACCTCTTAAGAATTTTAGGAGGTACATTGATGGGTGCAAAAATGGGTAACCACTGAAAACAATTTAAAAACCATATGTTTTTAAAATCAGTGCGTCGAGAGCTTTTATATGAGTATAAACATGTCACTTAAAATAAAAAAAGGACAAAATTACTATTTTTCACAATTGGGGGTATTGCGGGTATGTAACTGGGTAACCAAAATACAGAAGTAGAAAAAAAAGTGATTGGGGTAAGCCGGGATCGGGGCATGGCCCTGGGGCCCCAGTTGATCCCTAGCAACAACTTAACACAAACATGCAAAAAACAGTAAAGTCTATCAAGTTTTTCAAATTAAAATAAAGTAAAATTCACTAATTTTTGAAGTTTGTTACATTTAACGTTTTATATTCCATTTTTCTCAATTGGTTTTTGCAGGTTTTAGTATTTTTATACTTAATTTTAACCTTACAGCCGGAAATTATTAAAATTTAGTTCCTGTCCATACTTTAAGAAATGTTCCATGACCGCGGATAAAATACAGAAAATAAAAAAAAATAGTCAAAACTCCATTTTGGGAACTTTTAGGGGTCTAATCAACTAGACCAGGTTGTAGTTAAAAATGGTTAAATTGTTTTCTATGAAAATTATCTAATATAACAATTTTTGTGTAAAGAGTTTATGTTTTTAAATTTTAAAAAAAGATTTTAACAGTAATACCTTGGCAAGTTTTAAAAAGATCTTTTAAGAATCTAAATTTTCTGATTCAAAGGATCAGAAAATTTAAAATATTTAAAAAAATTTTTAAAAAATTGTTTCGCCAATAAAAAATAACCCAATTATTTAGAGGACTACATCTTTAAACAGCAATATACTGGCGAGTGTTAAGCGCAACAAAAAAACATTTTTTAAACATTTTTTGAACACAAAAAATCTTCTAAAATCAATTTTAGTGGTGAAAAATAACTAATCAGAAGTTTTTACATTTAGAAGATTGTACCTTCACGGTGATCAAAACCTTCCGATTTAAACAGAAGTTCTTCAGCTTTAAATATTTTCACAGAATTATGACGTTATAGAATCACTTTTAGCCAATTATAGTGCTTAGGAAACAAACGAAGATCTCTCTTCATTAGAGATCTTTTTTTCAAGCGCTAATTGGCTAAAACGGTTTCTCCCACAACGATTCCCACAAAACAAATTATATATGACGTAACCACGAATACTGACATTTTGAGGGTCCTTAAAATCCTGACGTGTGTAAACAACAATATCTCTGCGAATTTTTAACGGATCAATAAATATAAGATGTTTTTGAAAAGCTAAAACCTAATTATTTTTTTAAAAAATCGGTTTTTCCAATAAAAATGACTGACTAAAGCTAAAATTAAGGGCGTACCGTTCGTCGCCAAGTAAAAATTAAAAAAAAAAATAACGCCCAAGCCAAGAAAAATGAAACAAAAAATAGTTTGTGGTAATGTAAATCTAACGCATTCAGGGAAGAGCGCGGAGCTCTCTTTCCCTTATATTAAATGGGTTAAGTCACTGCGCGGTTAACCGTTGTTGATGGCGTCATCGAGATCAACAAAACCTTTAATAGTTTTTTAGCCAATTAAAAATTTAAACATTTTACATAACTAAAATATTACCCATATTTTTCTGATATTAAAAACCTAAAAACTTTTGCTAAACATACCTGAATTTCATACTAATAAGCTTAATTTGCTTAACTTTTTTTGTTTTTTTTTTTGGTCCTCCAAAAATTTTTCCCTGTGGTAAATATTTGGAGCTGATTTTTTGCACATAGATGCTAAATTGCCGCCTCACCTGAATTTTATTCTCGTATATGCTCTATTGCCCGTAGTGAAACCTCTGTTCATGTGAAAAATGACCATTTTTTTCTGAGTTACGCATTAGGTACTGGGGTACTTGTGTGACACTTTTTTTCCTTACTGAATTACATATTAAGTAACTTTATTCAGTAATACACATTCTCTTGTGGTTTTTTTTTGGTTTAAATTATAATTCCTTACCTTTTTATAAAAATTACTAATTTTCAAAGGGAAGAGCGAAAAAATATCCTTACCACTAATTAGCAGCCATATGGCAACAATAAAAATATTTAAAAAAATAAAATGAAATAAATCTTGGGTGACGTGTGAGCGCTGTGACCGATACAATGTTTCAATAGACGGAAATTTATCAAAATCGAAACAGAAAAAAAGTCTTTTTTATATAGAATACTATGAAGCTACAATCACTCCAAAAATTTAATGCGAGAAAAGACTGGTCGGGGATATACCTCGTAAATTTGTATGGAACCTGGAAAAACCATTTACAATGGTGTGGTTTTGTTGTTTTAAAATAAACCATCAATCCAGAAAAATCAAGCACAAAACAAAAGTCCAAATAAAGCTAATTTCCAAAAAGTGGTTAAATCAGGCTCAACCAAAAAAATTTGAACAGAAGAAAAACACCCTATTTTATATGGTTCTTTCGGGTTCCGTACAATTTTACGAGTTACCCACTTAATTTTTGTATAGTATACTGAATAAAATTACATTGAAGTTTTGGATATGAAAATAAATGTATTCATATCATGATGAGACCATGAAGTTGCTTTTAAATGAGTAAATTTTTTAATGTTTTATATCTTTAATAAATGACATTGAATTCAATGCATTAAAAGGCGGAAGTTCTAGCAAAAGACGAAACAAAGTTTCGAAAAAAAAAGCCTTATATTAAATGGAATAGTATAAAGCTACACAAGTCTAATAAAAAAACTAAATGCCAGAAAACACTTAAACAAGTCTCTTGAAACCTGTAAATTAATAACAGATTTTGTGAAATTTTCAGAAAAACAAAACCGAATAAAAACAATATGTGTAAAAGCTTTAGTTTGCGTTTTTTAACCATTAATAAAACTTAATTCACATAAATTTCTCTCACCTCAGAATTCTTTCAAGCTTTAAAATGTCATATAGCATCTTCGGTAATCACGTCATAAATGTTTTGTTCTGGGCGGGTCGGGGCGCCCAAAAGAAGGCTTCAAGTTTTGTTCCGTGGGATAGAAATTGTCAGAGGAGCAGCACCAAAACAGGGCTTCAAATGAGAAGGTGGGAATATGGCTAAAGAGTGCGGCGCCAGCGGGTTATTAGAAAGAAAAGCGCGGGCCGGTTATTAGAGATAAATTCCGGCGTCCCTTTATGCGCGCGGTGTCCTTATGCGCACGAATTCCTCGCGGTGTCCTTGATGCGCACGAATTTCTTTGGTTTAGAACAATGGATTTTGACCAGGGTGCTCAAAGTGGATTAACTTTTACATGAGTTAACCAGCTGTAAATACCACAGTATTAGTTATGTCACACGTCGTCAAAACGATACAAAAAAAGTATAACGCAAGCGTCACAGTAACCATGAAAAATTTCTGTCAAAAAAAGTTATCGCATTGCGCATTAAATTTTGTAATTTATCATTATTTTCGTATAAAGCAAAACATACCGCCATATTAACGGCTTTTTAAAATCAAATATCAAGTACTAAGTCCGAAAAACATTGAAAAATTCAGATTTAATATAAGGCGACTTTTTCTTTAATGTTTCTATTTATTACAAAAAACAAATTAGCTGTCAATGTATTTGTTAAATTAAAAGTCGCCTTATATTAAATCTGAATTTTTCCATGTTTTTCGGACTTAGAACTTGATATTTGATTTTAAAAAGCCGTTAATATGGCGGTATGTTTTGCTTTATACGAAAATAATGATAAATTACAAAATTTAATGCGCAATGCGATAACTTTTTTTGACAGAAATTTTTCATGGTTACTGTGACGCTTGCGTTATACTTTTTTGTATCGTTTTGACGACGTGTGACTTAACTAATACTGTGGTATTTACAGCTGGTTAACTCATGTAAAAGTTAATCCACTTTGAGCACCCTGGTCAAAATCCATTGTTCTAAACCAAAGGAATCCAGTGCGCATCAAAGGACACCGCGCGCATAAAGGGACGCCGGAATTTATCTCTAATAACCGGCCCGCGCCTTTCTAATAACCCGCTGGCGCGGCATTCTTTTAGCCATATTCCCACCTTCATTTTGAAGCCCTGTTTTGGTGCTGCTCCTCCGACAACCTATCCCACGGAGCAAAACATTTATGACGTGATCACGAATACTATATGACATTTTAAAGCTAAAAAAATTCTGAGGTGAGAGAAATTTATGTGAATTAAGTTTTATTAATGGTTAAAAAACGCAAACTAAAGCTTTTACACATATTGTTTTTATTCGGTTTTGTTTTTCTGAAAATTTCACAAAATCTGTTATTAATTTACAGGTTTTAAAGAGACTTGTTTTAGTCTTTTCTGGCATTTAGTTTTTAGACTCATGTAGCTTTATACTATTCAATTTAATATAAGGCTTTTTTTCGAAAATTTGTTTTGTCTTTTGGTAGAATAATTATTAAATTTCATATTGTGTTCCACCGCGCGTGATATTTTGTTGAAAGAATCAGTGATTACTTTAATCATGAAATTCATCTTTAATTATAAATTTTAATAACAATAAAACTTTTATGAGTATTTTTTTTTAAAAAATCTAAAAAAAAGAAAATTAAGAAAAAAACATACATATATTATTGCTTAATTTGTATTAAAAATATTATTGGCTGGACAAAATGTCTGAAGCTTGCTAAGTAAGTAAGACAGGCGTAAGTATGCTAACTACCGTAAAAATACAATTTTTTGAATTATAACTTTTTTACTAAAGCTATTTGCTTAGTAAAAGTGTTAAAAAACCCAGCTTAAAAATTGAAAAATTATTTTTAGATCTTTTTGCGATAATAAATGATTTATTTTTACCCTAAGTTTTTGAAAATATAACTACTTAACTACTTACCAAAGTACTTATTACAAAACTGCAATGTACCTAAATTAAAAATAAAAGTAGTTAACTGCCTACTTAATTACCTATTTTGAATTTCAGTTAACTACTTAACTGCCTACTATAAATTTTAAAAGTTGTTAACTACCTTTTTAACTACCTATATCCTATTTTCGTTATCTATCAAAACACTATAGGAGTGTCAAATATAATAAATTGTTCAAACGTAATCTTAAAATTTGACTTTTTTAGCACACCAGTAAAAGTTGTGCTATACATTATTATACTAAGACAAAATTTTACCCATATGTTTTTAAAGAGTGATAAAAAAGTTAACAAACATAGTTTGTAGAAAGTTAAAAAAAGTGTTTATTTATTAATTTTAACTAATAAGTTTGTTGCCGCTTGTTTTTAGTCGTTCGTTTTTAGCCGTTTTTTAGGCAGTGTATAAATATAAAAGAAATTTTTTTTAGCGAAAAAAATTTACGATTTCTGAAACGCTAACCTATGTACTAATTAATTATTTTTTGTACTAATCAATTAAAACAATTATATTGATATTTAAAAAAACAGATGTAAAAAAACAAAACAGTTGAAAATCTTGATTATTATAAAATTTTAAGTAGAAAAAATAGCAGCAAATGGTTGCGTATTGACATTGTTAATGACACGATTCAGATTTTTTGAGAATAACTGAAAAATTAAGCTGTAGTTTCTTTGTAGACTATGATTAAATCAACTTTTTACCTCTTAAAAATATCTCGGATTTTCCACCTTCCCAGAAAATGTATGACGTCCATGAAGGATCACTTGAATCTGGGTGAATTCCAATAAGTGGCATACTCCCCTGTGCGGCAACAAACCCATTTTTGATACATTATATGGGCAAAATGACGATAGATTATCAAATTCTTAAGTTGAGAAGAAATACAAAAACTAAAACATAGCTAAATATTTTATTTTATATTAGTTTTTTAAAGTACAAAAACTAAAGCTAAAGTCTTTCAGGGTGAAATTAAGGGCGTAACCGCTCTCCGCCAGGAAGAAATAAACAATAAACCCGTGAGCGAGAAAAATTTTAAAAAAGGTTTCAGCGGTTATGTAACCAATTATTATTTAATTGCGTTAGGTGATCTGCACGTGATATTTTTTCTAAAAAACTAGTGGTTACTTTACCACTCATCTATTTTCACCCTGATAGAATTTATCTTTAACCTAATGCTACATTTCTATTTGTATTTTAAATTGGCATAAAAATTTTTGGACTCTCACATATAAAAAAATTTTTTTAACCCTAACCTAACTTCTGATAAAAAAAACAACTTTTGACAAAAACGTACGAAAAACTAATGTAATATATAATTAATATTATTTTAAAATGTAATAATCTAAAATGTAGACCATAAATTTTCCAAAAACCAAAAATTCCATTATGGTGAAAATAGATGAGTGGTAAAGTAACCACTTGTTCTTTGAGAAAACATCACTTGCAGAGAAATACATGACGCAACTAAATAATAATTCGTTACATAACCACTGAAAACTTTTTTTTTATATTTTTCTCGCTCGCAGGTTTATTGTTTATTACTTCCTGGCGGCGAACAGTTATGTTTAGGTTTAGTTGTGATCAGGTGTCAATTCCGGTTTCTTTTAATTTAGAATTCTGGTTCCGAGTTCCTGTCCTACATTCTAGAAACTCTTAGTTCCGGTTGCCTATCAATATGAATTTTTGATGATAAAATCACCACTTAAATAGATAATTCATATTAAAACTACTACAATAAAGCATCAAAGAAACAACAAAATCATAGATAAATTTTTTCAGTCGCAGCAGAGAAACTTAGCGTATGAGCTTTTTTATAACAATATAACATAACTTTACAGTTTACAGTAAAACACACGCTGCTTTCTTAAAAACTTTTGACTTACTTTTGGTTTTCAAAAAGTTTTGAAATAAAACTCTTGGCAAATCGGTAATTCTGTCATGAGATTTCGGAAATTGATAATCCGGAATTTTAATGTAATTTACAACTTCAATGCCATTCTCTCTAATTGCTTGCAAAATCTTTTTGTGTCCTAAACAACATATAAAAAATTAAATACTAGAGATATGTTTAAATTTTAAATTTTCAGTTTTTTTGTGTCTTTTTTGACTTTTTTTGTAAAAAAATTTGACTTTTATTTTTAAATTTTAATAAAAAATTATTTTGTGAATTCAAGTCTTGTTAAATTCCTAATGCAATTGCTGGTTTTAATTTCCAAACTAAAATATATTTGCTACTTTTTTAAGGCATGGTAGTTAAACTGCTTGTTTTATATACAACATCTAAGTATATTCGCCACCAAGCACAATATTTACTATAATATTATGACAACATGAAACAGTTAGCTCAGAAAGTGATAAGCACGTTAAATTTCTCGCTAAATTGGTTTCTTGCGTATGGTTGTCTGTTTGATGAAAATTATCGTAAAACGAAAACAAAAGTTAGCATTAAAATAAGATGCATATAATAAAATTGTAGGAAAAACTTGCCCAAAACATAAGATTACTAATTAAATTTATCAGAAATAACTATTTTATTGTAAAAGAGGAGCTCCACTAAGATTTTTAATAAACTCATAATTAATAAAACAACAAAATTCGGTAAGTTATAATAATAATAATAATTTATTAAAGAATGACATTGGTTTAAATGTTAAAACAAAATTTAATTATAATAAGAAGACAAAACTATTAGTTTTAGATAAGAAGTCCAATAACAAAGAATGAACAAAAAGAGTTAGTAGAATGGTGTTTCAGTTTAGAAAAAGAAGAAAAACAAAATAAAAGGGAAAGTCACATAATAGCCCTAAAGGCTGGTTCACACTTATGACAAAAGGTTCTTTGAACAAAGTGCAAAAGAAAAAAAGTCCTTTGGACTTTGTCCAAAGGACAAATACAGCGTAAAAACGTCCTTTGCAATTTGTTCAAAATACAAAGTCCAAAGGACAAAAGCAAAAGGACAACGTGTTCATACCGTCTTGTCCTTTGGACTTTTCGCTTTGGATTTTGTCTCCTAAACTTTGTCCAAAGGACAAATTTTAAGTAGCGGTCATACTTCATCCTTTTTAAAAGGTCAGAATAAGCGTTTGGCTTCTCAGAAGGACGTTTTGACTTTTCTAAAATTGTCCTTTGGGCGTTGTCCAAAGGACGTTTTGTCATAAGTCGCCCTTAAAGCTGATAAATCAGCCTTAAGGTTATGAATTTGTGTGCCTGCCAAAATTTTGTATATTTTCTAAAGTTAAAGGTGTGGTGCAAAGTTGAACCTTGTTTGATTAATACAAGTTTGTGAAAATCTAACCCTGCCTCCAATAGCCCACAAAAATTTTTTCACAAAAAATATCTCCAGTGGTTCAGGAGTTATAGCCCCCCAAAAGTGGAGTTTTTGACAATTCTGATCGTGAAAAATTGCTAGGATAATTATAAAGATTTAGGTTACGATTACTAGCTAAAAAGTGGCTACTTTTTCTTTTAGAATTAATACCTGATCGTTAAAATTGGTGCAGTATTGTTCAGATTTACGTTTTCTTCGTACAAAAAACACTAATTTCGCTAACAACATGAAGTGAAGGACGAAAAGGTTGGCAAACTTCATAAATCACCGGCCGTCATTTTTGGTGTTTTATAAATGAATGAGACTGGCGACAAAACTTAACATACTTTATGTTAAATAAAACTTTAACTTTATTGTAACAAAAAACAAAATTTTTTTATTTCTTAAAAATTATTTTTATACAAAAAATATATTGTTATAAGTTTTTAAACAAGTATTATATGTATATTAAATCTCACAATAACCTAAGAAAACTAATTTATCGTAAATTTAGTAATTTATTTATATAAACACAAAATATGCATTTAAAAACAATAAATAATGTACTTGTCTTTATTATTTTACAATTTCTTGTTTTGTAAAAGTTTGACGAGAAGAACTAGTTGATGAGTCGCACTTCTCCTTGGGCTTGTCCAATAACCTATTCTAGTTAAAGTAAAGCGACGAAATAGGTTATTATACTAGTTAGCTTAAGTATAAATTGTTTTCTTAAAACCTTTAAAAAAATTTTTTAAAAAAAGTTTGTTTTTTTGAAATCTACTAAAAATAAATGTATTTATTTATTATTATTTTTCTATTTATTTTATTTATGTATAAATAAAATAAATAGCTAACTAATACTGTAATTGTTACTAACATAAAATCAAAACACTGCTCTACTAACACTTTGTGTATATATGTTTGTTTAATATTGCTACATCTGACCAAAATACCAACAAGATTAAAACACTTAATCGCCTCTTACAATGTTTAATCATTAAAAGCCACAAACTTTAAAAACCAACTAAAATTTATTAATTAGTCTTTAAATAAGAAAACTTACACAAGCAAATAGTTTTACTTAGTAAATCACCATACAAAATGCTTTGTTAATTTTGCTTTCTACACCTAGTTATGGTGAACATACTAAACCTGTTTCTGCACCAACCAAAGTTGTTTTACTTAACCTGCTTTCTGCATCATTTAAGGTGCCAATCTTTAATTTTCCTATTTTGCTTATTAAAGGTATCAAAATTAATTCATCTATACTAGCTTTTTATGTTCTACCTAACCTGCTTCTACACCTATTTAGGTGTTTTCATTTAACCTGCTTTCTACACCCTCTGTGGTGTTTATGTATCCATTATTCCCTCAATATTTACCTGTTACTACCTAACCTGCTTCTGCACCTATTTAGGTGTTTTCTCCTAACCTGCTTTCTACACCTTTTATGGTGTTTCTGTATTTGCTTACTTTACCCATTTATGGTAGCTATTTGTTAAATTTTCACGTTAAAAATAATTCTGTACCAAATGTAAAACTTATAATACATTTAATTTTTCAAAAAATTTTTCTGCTTAGTCTAATCTTTATTTTTTAATATAATTTTTCAAAAATATATTTTTCAATTATTATATAAATTTTATAATATCGCATATAATAAAATATAATCTTTTTTTTTAAATTTTTCCATCAATATATTATTAAGTAACATCTCTTCTATCTTATTGATAAAACACTGGAGATATTTTGCTGAAAAAAAATTTGTGGGCTATTGGGACAGGGGTAAGATTTACAAAAAAAAAAATATCAAAATCGAAGACAAAGAGTTGGACTCCGCACCGCACCTTTAAGATTTGCGGTTTAAACTTTGAACAACGATCGATATAGAGCTAGTAGATAAATGGCAAGCAGATTTTTCCAAATGTCTATAATTCTATGGTGAAAAGAGTTTAAAAGAAAATTTTTATTAGCGCGTGGTTTAAATAGTTTTAAGAGATGATTATAAGCAGAACTTTTCCGTGACGATTGGAAAAAAAATACTTTTTTATTATTTATTAATTTATTAATTAGGGTATCTGACTTAATTTCGGCCAGGCCTTAATTTCGGCCACCAATTTAGGTTGTTAGAAAATTGGCTTATTTTTAAAACATAAAAGAACTAGCACAAAAGTAATTTGATTAATGTTAAATAAAGTGTTTTGCTAAAGTTTTTTATTTGT
Organism: Microlaimidae sp. YZB2_3; assembly: GCA_030248175.1. NCBI lineage: Eukaryota > Metazoa > Nematoda > Chromadorea > Desmodorida > Microlaimidae > Microlaimidae sp. YZB2_3. Next base: position 23,400 of record JASAMX010031526.1, read on the forward strand.
GTTATTCTGCATTATCAATATTTTCATACACAAAGTGAATTTTTTGCGATTTTCTGGGATTTTTACTTTGTGTTTAAACTGGATCAAATTTAGAACGAAGCAATATAACCTTTAAATAACTTTTATTTAAGGCTCAAAATTGTTAATTTTTATGTTTTAATATTTTCTTCGAAAGCACGTTGCAACGCGTTTAACTGCGCATTTTAATATTCCGTTAATTTTCGCCACCTTAAAATTTAGGTGAAAGAACCTGCCGTGTTTTACTGTTTTTTAATATCATCGTACTACCGTGTTTATAAAGCTTTTTTTGCTCGTTTGACTTTTTTTGGCGTATTTTAAGCCAAAAATAAAAATTCAACAAAAAATACAGGTTATTAAATCAAATCAAATCAAATCGAATCAAAGTTTATTCTAGAATTATTCAACAACAAAAAGTTATAACAGTAATGCGAACCGATCACGGTCGCTAAACAAAACAAAGACATGGATTAATCTAGAATGTGACTCAAAGGCTTAAACGCTAAGCACTAAATTGAGCCACTAATGAGATACTTTTTAAATAATCTTAGTGAGGGAGCCGAGACTTGCTTTTGCGACAAACTGTTCCATTTGGGAATAACTCTGTTACTAAAAAAAATTTTCTTATGTTTATTCTACTTTTTGGTAGTTTAAGTTTATAATTGTGACCTCTTGTTTGGTTTTCATTAAAAGTAAAATAAGTATTAGCATTATTAGAATCATGAATTATTTTGTAACACTCAACCATATCCTGATGACCACGTCGTTCTTGGAGAGATTTCAAGCCTAAAAATTGTAATCTTTCTTCATAGGACACCTTTTTTAAATGACATCTCTGGAACAACCTTCTGGTAAACGACTTCTGAACTCTTTCTAAAGAAGCTA
>JASAMX010031530.1:0-10939 GCA_030248175.1 Microlaimidae sp. YZB2_3
AGTTTATTGGATTGTTGAGCTTTTTAATGTGTAAAAAAGTAAATGTTTTTATAATTAAAAACAAAAATAAATTATTTAATTATCGTAGAGTAATGTTTTATAATGTTTTTTTCCAAAAAATCGATCAATGATTTATATACCAATAACAATAACTAAAATTCGTGCGCGGAAATTCGTGCGCGCACGAATTTCGTGCGCGCACGAATTTCGTGCGCAGCACGAATTTCGTGCGCTAACTTTATATACGTACTGTGCTTAATGTGCGATAGGCGCAAGAATCGTTTTTTTTCGTGCGCGCGACTGAAAATATACAGGCTGAAAATTCGTGCGCGGAAATTCGTGCGCGCACGAATTTCGTGCGCTAACTTTATATACGTGACAAAAACTGGTATTCAAATAAAAATGTCCACTTTATTTAATAACCCCCTTGTTTTTAATTAAAGCGGAAATGGGCTCTGCGGGTGATGAAAACGAGCCGTACGTTGAACAGTTCACAAAAATTTCAGCTTTTATTTGCACTGTCTGGTTAAGTAACAATCATTGTTCACTGAATTTGTTTTTATAACTTAAACTTCTGTCCTTGCAATTTTATTCTAATTCTTCTCGACGTCTGCGCAACGGATATTTAACTGCATTTTAAATTTAAAACAAAAAAAATCGCGTTAAAAAGTACTAGTAAAAAATTATATAAGGCTAATTAAATTAAGTTTAATTTTAGAGATACATTTTTTGTTCTGTGTTGTTTTCTTTACTCAAATATTGGCGAAATGGAAACTCTAGTATTGAAATTTGGAGAAATGGGGACACAAATGGGGAACAATTTTTTTTCGTTTTATTTCATATCACAATTTCGTCAAAGGTGTTTTATTTGCTTTTGTGTCAAAAAATTTTTTATTCGGAGTGAAAATTCTGCCTCATGGATCAAATAAAAGATTGGAAATTGCAAGTATTGCTTAAAATCATTTTCCGCAACGAGATATGCAGCCTTAAATATAAATATTTATTAGTTGTCAAATAAAAATTCCATGAACAGAGATTTAGTTTTCTAAAAAAATTAAGAACAGAAAAACATTATTGATATTAGTATTTCATAAAATTCCAACACTTAAAACACTTTTGAATCCATTTTTTCCTAAAACCTAAACCATTTCCTTTCCCATTCCTGTTCCTCATTTATATTAATTATATTGTTGTTTGTGTTAAGTACTCACAAATTAGACTCTTTGCAGATGATATAAAGTTGTTTGCAAAATCTTCATCTAAAGATTACACCATTAAAACTTTAAGACTTCAAAAAGATTTAAATAGAATTTACAGCTGGTCACAAGACTGGCAATTGCAATTATCAGATTATAAATGTGAAGTTCTTCATATTCGAAATCATAGCAAAGAGTTAATTTGTAAATATAAGCTTGGTAATAACGTAACGAGCTTGCAACTACAGAATCGGTGATTGACCTAGGTGTTTATATATCTCATGATATGAAATTCTCTAAACACTGAATCGCAGCAAAAAAAGCAATGAGAGTGACATCACTAATTTTTAGAACATTCAATTCAAACTCTAGAAACAATCTTCTCAGAGCATATAAGTCCTATGTTAGACCAATTCTGGAGTACGCTAGTGCAGTTTGGAATCCTTTTTTACAAAAAGATATAAACATTTTGGAAAAAGTGCAACAAAATTTCACTAGACGGTTGTTTTATAAATGCAAGTTGTTACCTGTTGGTTATGAACAAAGACTGGATTACCTAGGTTTAGAAAGATTAAAGGACCGAAGAGGCAAAATTGATTTATATGAGTGCTTTAAAATTATACATTGCTTAAACAATTTGCAAGCCAAAGATTTTTTCAAGTTTAACCTGCAGCCCACCTGTGGTCATCCCTTTAAATTGACCATCGCAGAAAGCAGAATCAATGCAAGGAAATTTTTTTTTGCTAATAGAGTGGTGAAAATTTCTCTATCGTTTGTAAACAAAAGATCCAGATAATTTTTTTCACGAGTTGGTTGTGAAACAAGCTGGTACATACCTAGCTCAATAAAAAACTCAAACCAATTATTTTCATTTTGCGTGTTTGAAATTAGTTTTTCTTTAGACCAATCTACCCCTGGCAGATTAAAATCTCCAGTTAAAACAATGGTTCCTACAAAGTTTTCTGTTAAATTTCTGATTAACCCAAATATTAGATTGTCTTTTTCTTTGCTAGTACTAGGTTCTCTGTAAATACCAATGAATCTCAGTTTAAATGACTTTTGTAGAATAATGTCAACCGCTACTAGTTCTATTGCATCGTACTTTTCCTCCATTTCAACTTCAACTACTCTAAAAATATTTTTAATTAAAAGGACTACTCCACCTCCTCGTCCAGCTGTCGATCCCTTTGATAAACATTAAATTCTCTATTTTTGGTTATCATTTCATTAGTAGTTGTTTCAGTGAGCCATGTTTCACAAATAAAGCAGATATCAAACGCAAAGCCCAAAAACATTGAATAAACAAAATAACTTTTTTTAGAATTCTGAATAGTTTTAAATGTATAAATAAAAAAAAAATTACTTTGTTTTTTTAAAAGCTTAATTAATTGAACTATTCTCTGTTTTTTTTTAGCGATACTGAAAAAAATTTGACAAAAAATTTTTTGTTTGCGGTCTAATAACTTTTGAACGCGCCACGATCAATATGCAAATATCTCGCGTTAAGGTCCTTGTGCTTTTGGCTACCTCCTGAAAAAAATTTTTTTTCACAAATTTTGGGGGGTTAGCCCTAAAATTGCCGAAATTTACAGTCGATTTTTTTCGGCCAAATTTCTAACTTTTTACCATATGGGGCTTTACGTCTAAAATTTTTTTCATTTTCGCAGATTGTCTATACTTTCCTGAGCTCAAAAATATATAATTTGTTAGGGGTATCCTACCTGGATCGGGTACCCCAAGAAGTTAAAGGGGGTCAATTTCACGATTTTTGCTAAAAATCTTTGTATGAGGGACACATTATGCATATTTTGGCATCATGCTCAAAAACTGTTAGAGCCACAGGCCTGAAACCGGGGGGATTTATGCGGAAAATTAAGTCCTACATTTTGGTGATAGTCTCAAAAAAATCTTGATGCCCTAAGGCACCGCAAGTGCTGACCCCTAAAAATAAAACTTTTGACACAGCCCCTCTACATAGGCGAGTAATATATCATTTTAAAGCTCTCGGCGTGTTAATTTCAAAAATATTAAAAAAATGCTCTAAATGGTCGGGTAACTAAAATACAGACCCCTTTGTACGCCCAAAATTAGTAAGGGGTGATTTTTTTGTTTTTATTATTTATAAGCCGTCTTTATTTTCGTTTGAAAGCTCTATGCGTGCTGATTTCAAAAATATTAATTTTAGACTAAGATTTTTATGGTTACCCGGTTACATACCCTCAAATACCCCCAAATTTGAAAAATGGTAATTTTGTCATTTTTTATTTTAAGTGACATGTTTATACTCATATGAAAGCTCTCAACGCACTGGTTTCAAAAATATAGGGCTTTTTTAATTTTCTTTAGTGGTTACCCGTTTTTGCACCCATCAATGTACCCCCTAAAATTCTTAAGATGTAATTTTATTACAATACCCTCATGTTTATACTCATATCAAAGCTTTCGACACGCTGATGTCAAAAAAATTATTTTCAACTCGATTTACCCAATGGTTACCATTTTTACCACTAAAATGTACCCCCAAAAAATTTTAGGGGTCTTTTTATATATTTATTATAATACCCTCATGTTTATACTGATATCAAAGGTTTTTAGGGGGTTTTTAGGGGGTACATTAAGGGTTGTAAAAATGGCAACCATTGGGTGAATCACGTTGAAATTTATATTTTTGGGATCAGCGTGTCTAAAGCTTTTATATGAGTACAAACAAGACGGTATACGGCAGCTATAGTTCATAGAATAATGCTATTGAATTAAACAGGCGGAAATTCTTAAAGTTCATCTTCAGCTTCTGCGTTCTTTGGGTTTCTTCCAGATTTTGCTTCATTGAGTCGAGCTAATAGTTTCTTTTCACTTGGAGAAACATAGAAACATAAAAACAAGCTAATAGTTTCTCTTGATTCCAAACATCAGTTCCATGAATCCGAAGATATTTTTCATGGCGACTGGCTAGTGTATGTTGAAGGAATAGTACACCTATAATAAAAAAGATTTTATTATTGAAAATGTTTAGAATATTTTTTAAAAATTTAAGCAAATATCTTGTTTTTTGAATAACCTTTCAAATATTTGAGCTAATGTTTTGATTTTTTAACACAATAATATTTGGTCCAGGGCAATTTGTTTTGCTAATTTCAGGTGACTACATGAACGCTTTTCAAAGTTATGGCTAATTGAATTAACCCATTTCGTTTTAGAAAGTGAAATTTTTCTATGGAAAATTGAATATGAGTATAAACAAGACGGTATTACAATAAATATATGAAAAGACCCCCTAAAAATTTTTGGGGGTTCATTATGGGTTGTAAAAATGGTAACCATTGGATGAATTGAGTTGAAATTTATATTTTTGAGATCAGCGTGTTTAAAGCTTATATATGAGTACAAACAAGACGGTATTACAATAAATATATAAAAAAAACCCTAAAAATTTTTGGGGGTACATTATGGGTTGTAGAAATGGTAACCATTGGGTGAATCGAGTTGAAATTTATATTTTTGGGATCAGCGTGTCTAAAGCTTTTATATGAGTATAAACATGTCGGTATTATAATAAATTCACTTCTTAAGAATTTTAGGGGGTACATTGATGGGTGCAAAAATGGGTAACCATTGAAGAAAATTAAAAAAACTATATATTTTTGAAATCAGTGCGTCGAGAGCTTTTATATTAGTATAAACATGTCACTTAAAATAAAAAAATGACAAAATTACCATTTTTCAAATTTGGGGGTATTTGGGGGTATGTAACCGGTAAGCATAAAAAATTTTAGTCTAAAATTATAATTTTTGAAATCAGCACGCATAGAGCTTTCAAACGAATATAAAGACGGCTTAAAATAATAAAAACAAAAAAATCACCCCTTACTAATTTTGGGGGTACAAAAGGGTCCGTATTTTGGTTACCCGACCATTTAGAGCAATTTTTTATATTTTTGAAATCAACACGCCGAGAGCTTTAAAATGATATATTATTCGCCTATGTAGAGGGGCTGTGTCTTGGGGGCGCGGACCCCCCCCCCCCCAAAAGTTTAAATTTTTTTTAGGAGGTGCCAAAAGCACAAGGACCTTCGCGAGATATTTGTCAAATTTTATTAGACCGCAAATAAAAGATTTTTTGTCAAATTTTTTTAGTATCGCTAAAAAACAGAGAATAAATTAATAAAAATTCAGAAAGACCATTTTTTCCTCACAAACTGCACGCAGCACGCATTAATTTTCCCGTAGATATTGTAAAGTAAACTAGATAAATATAAGCACTTTGATATTAAATTCATAATTAACATGAAGGAAATATTTTTTACTTAAATTAGTTTTTGATTAACTATTCACGGATTTGTGGAATATGATCATGATGCCGAGGGAACTTGGACTGAAAACGAAAAATTTGAAAGCAGAATCAGGGCACTTTGATTAAACATGTGAGTCACTAAACCTCAGCTTAAAACAAACCCTAAGCCTGAACAGTTTTTTTAATTTAAGGTTCAAAGTTCATTTTGACGGCGCTATGTTCTTTATTTTCGGCTCTAGTTGTTACCTTGTTGAGCCAAATACGCCGACGTTGGCTTTTTTTCTAAGAATTCCTGGAAAACATTTTTTGTTCTTTTTTCGCGTGGTGTGCGGTTTTATCATCTTAATGCTCCAAGATTTTGTTTTTCATAATCTTTGTTTTGGTTGCAAGCGAAGCGCCTAAATACCATCGTGGAACCATTAGAAGAATTGTAACTCCTATTTGTAAGACTCACAGAATATTATTAATTTGTGTAACACAATGACTAAAAAATGAAACTTTACAATGTTTCGAACTGGACATTATGAAAAAACCATGAATAAGAAGAAAACCGCAATTCATGTAAAGAAAATGATACTAAAACTTATGAACAGTATTAATCAAATATTTTACTAACAAGGGTCAGCTTATTTCAGGGCATTTTTAAATGCTTTAGCTGTGTCCTGCATTATGCGAATTATAAATAAATAAATAAATAATTAATAAATAAAAAAATTAAATGGAAAATGATTTAAAGAATACTTTAAAATCGTGTATATAATTAAAATGTGTAGTAAAGGTGTTCATTAACTAAACGTTCTAAAACAAGTTAAATTGCAAATTACACTGCTAAACTAGAGTAATTCTGTGTTAAAAGCATTTTTTTAAAACAATTTAAGAAAACGGTCGATGCAAATTATTAAACTACATGTAAAAATCTTGACATTTTTGTGTAACTTATGTTTTTTTGCGTTAGCCAAATAAAATTTTTTGAAAGTAAAATAAAACCGCCTATAATTTGGGAACATATGGATTAATATTTTTAGTACATCAATTAAAAAAATTAGTGAATGTCAAAATATTAGGGGGCGAAATGTCTTTTTGCGGTGGGATCCAGATCCGACAACTGACTTGCAGCAAATAGTTATACCGATTTTCGGTTTCTGGTTTTGTTCCTTTGTGGAATTATCCAATAAAATAGTAATAACCACAGACCGCCGGTATTAAATACACTTAACGATGACTAATCGTGTGTTATAAAAGTTAAAATTTTAAATTCAAAAGTCAAAAATGTATTAATTTGTTACAAAAATACACAAAAAAATTAAATAAGTAGTATAGGCACCTTGCACTGAAACGCAGTTTATACATAAAGTATGCAATATACATAAGCGTCACCATAATGAATAATTACCGTATCTCCTACTTATCTTTCGTAGTATACAGATCAACCGATCGAAATTTCGCGAGCTTTTTATCGGTTGATCTGCATACTACGAAAAGATAAGTAGGAGTACGGTAATTATCCATTATGGTGACACTTATGTATATTGCACACTCCATGTATAAACTGCGTTTCAGTGCAAGATGCCTATACACTAATAAATTAAACGAATATTACAGAGTATTTTTTTATTTTGGCCGTATAGTTTTGGTATAAAAAGTTTCAAAAATTTAGTTAATTATGTATAGGAGCTTCTAAAACAATAGCAATACAATTTAAGTAGAAAATGAAAGTCCACTTTATCAATACCATAATATTGGTTAACTCGGTTTTTCACAGGTGAATAAATTATGGGTACAAAAATCGAACTTTTTAGTGGTAACAGTAATATTCAAGTAAAATCAAAATTACTTTACATATCGCATTAAAAATCTACTCGATGGAGTATGGATTCTAGGGATATTTGCCTTGATGCTAAAATAATGTAAAATAAAAAAATCAGGGGTCGTATTCTGACGACCGGTTAAAAGCCTAAATATCATCTACCCATAAAAATTATCCCGGGATAACTTTTTTACGTGTTTAAGGATTCAAGTGAAAAATCAATTCTATCCAGGTTATCACTTTGACTTTAGTCAAAGTGATAAATTTTTTCTATTGTTTTAAGGATCAGAATTTATCTAATTCAAGAGGTGGATAAATATTTTCTCCCGTGGGATTAATTTAATAAAAAAATAAAATACGCGCATTGACTCAATTTTTTATTTTGCGCGAGGTGGTTTTGGAGAAAAAAATTAAAAAAAATTAATTGCATTCATTTTCACTCCCATGCGGCATCCTTACAATATATATATTTTTTTATTTTTACAGAAATGAATTTATTATGGTAAATATAAGTGTTTCTTCAGAATGCGACTCCTGATAAATAAATAAACTGATAAATAAAAACCTTTTTATTGGCCGAGAAAAAATGCTATAAGCGTACAAATAGCAAAAATTGCAATTTCATTGAAAAACTAAAAAAACCAACAATATATTGATTGAGAAAACAGACAATAAAAACATAGACTATATTTAAAAGTCTGATTAAATTAGGTACGGGGTCGATAGAGCCTGTTTAAAGTTAAATTTTTTTATTTTAATTTATTTTTAACTTGATTTTAAGATTTTTGCTTAATCTAGCTTGGGGTACACGCAATAGTTTCAACTGGGGTGTCGTAATTTTGTCTAAAATTGCTCTGCTCCAGGTTCCTTAGGCCCCAAAGACTCGAAATCTAAAATTGCAAGTTGGATTAAACTAAAAACCTAGGAGCTGTAAAAAGTACATTCTGTATATATATAAAATTTCTTGAAGTACTAATAGCAGGGAACAATTAAATATAAATCTAAAACTTTAAAAAAGTGCATATTTTTATATTATAAAACTGCTACAAAACTAAGCCAAAATTGATTTTTTTTCAATTTTAATTAAAACTAAAAAAAACAAGAAGTGTTACGTAATATTATATTTTATTTAAATTATAAAATATAAACAAATTTTCTAACTTCTTAGAATTTATTATTTAAAAATAGCGTGAAAGTAGTACTTAATTTAGTGGCACTGTAACAAAAAATAAAATCGGGCGCGCATATCTAATAGTACAGAGTGAGTGTAAAAGGGATGCGGTTGAGCCGCGCGCAGGAGTGTAAGAGCTATTGGCAAATATAAAAAAGATTTCCAGATTTTGTAAACAAAATTCTTATACCGACTCGACAACTCAACTAAAAAAAAAAAATTTCGCCTCGTTAACAAATTAAAAGAAACACTGTTATTCAATGATATTATCTAAAAATCAAACTTATTATTTTGCCATTTTTTTAATATTTGCGTTAATTAATATTATATTTTGTTGATACCAATTTTCGTGAGTGACGATGCAGATGAAAGTTACGCGGAAAGTACAAAAAAAGTGCGATTAAATTGATAAGTCAAAAAACAACACGAGAACGTGATACATATTTTAATTTTCTTCTTTTTGTTTTTTTTTGTAGTTAGTCTAAGTGGTCCAATGAACTGTTTAAACAAAACAGTTTGCATAAGTAATGGTAATGGATGTACCACGTATAAAAGTATTGGGTGAAGTTTTCAATTCTTAGCCGATAAGTACAGGGTGGGTGCCTCATTTGGGAAGGCAGGTTCTTTCTTACCTGCCACTAACTGCCTTTATTAAAAAAACTTGCTTTCTATTACCTGCCTTCGAGGGAGATTTAGATGCGTCTTTCTTTAGCTTATATGCTTTTACGTAGGACGCACTGCTTTTTCTTCCACTTGCCTCCAATCCAAAGCAAATTTGATTGCTTTCGACCTGCCTCCTACCTGCTTCCAAAACATTTTTTGCATCCTTTCACTTACTTCCATCCTGCCTCCTACCCAACTCCGAGACATGTTTTGCTGCCTGCTACCTGCTTACCTACCGGAGGTCGCATTTTCATAAGATTCTCTTACCGAGTTAAAATATAAATGATCTTTAAAAAATGACCTTCACTTCAAAATTAAAAAAATAAAAAAAACAAAAAAAAAACAATGTCAAGTCGCTCTGTAAAATTAAACATCGTTTTAAATTGTTTGTGTGTTTAATTTAAGTGTTTGTATTTGTAGTTGTTGGTAAAATAAAAAATGAAATATTTTGTATGGTTTAAATTAATACGTTAATTTTAATCTTTGAAGTTGATTTATTTGTATTTTTAACACAAACTATAGCCCTGAAAACTGCTTTAAAAATAGAGCTAAAAAGGGGGCGATTTTACTCCGGATGTATGTTTAAACGGAAAAAATGTAGAATATTTTGAGTTGGACATGAGGAAATACTTGGACTATAGGAAATAACCATATAGGTTGTGCAGTTGCTTACTAAATAAAAAATTTGTACCCCCTGAAAAAATCGCAGCTGGCACAAAAGAGTCCTAACACAAAAGAGTCCCGGCACAAAAGAGTCCTAGAAAAAATGCGTTCATGTGCCCAAGCGCTGCGAGCGCTGAGGTCGGCACAAAAGAGTCCCCGCATAAAAACAATTTTTCACAGCTAACATACAATGTTTCTGTCCTCCAGTTTTTTATTTGTTTTTTTTTTTAATTAACTTCTTAAAAGGCTGTGTGAGGAATTTCGAGGGTAAAAAATTAATGTTTTAAAGTATTTTTATTATTTAGTTAATAAAACGCTTAAAGCTTTGTAAAGCGTTTGAAAAATAAGAAAAAATCATTAATGTATTTGGGTATAAATCATATACTGTCGAAATATTGTTTTTGCCATAATTGAGTGTATGTAAAACAAAATCATCATGTCTAAATAATGATTTTAGTTGGAATAAATTTTTTGTTCATTGTTAAAATATTACAATTTTTATCAAACAAGTGTTTTAATCGTAATTGTAAGGACGACCGCAGATGTCACACGACAAGATGACCAGACCACTGGGACTTTTTGCGCACAACGCCATTGCGCACAACTATGTACACATTAAAAAACAAAAAGACACTCTCTCCGCCCATTTGGTGATTTTTAACCAAATAACGAGGTAAAAACAACCAAATATTGTTATATATACCTCCAAACAATACTGGTTCTGTACTTTTTTACCAAGTATTTAGTATTTTTCTAATTTAATATTATTCTGTGTTTTTTAACTAAATATTTGGTTGATTTTTCCAAACTATTTAGTTGAACATAATAAATTAAGCGTATAATTTTATGAAAATGCCCCCAGGTTTTAAGTTGTCGTAAAAATATTAACGGTCTTTCAAATAAAAATTTTTAAATTTACAGAAACTTTTGAAATTCTTTTGAAGTCTAACGCAAACGTTATTACATACGAGACAATACATAGAAACGATCTTCAGCTACAAAAAACCACATTAAATATCTGGGTAACTTTTCTCCAGCCCGCTAATGGAAGGATTGAAAACTGTAATTATTGGAATAAACATTTGTTTTCCCAATAAAAAAAACTAGCAACTTTAAAAGAAGAATTTTTAGCTAAAAATCTTAACATT